>KN727981.1:10856-23133 GCA_000816745.1 Ancylostoma duodenale | reverse complement strand
CAGTTAATACCATGAATAACATTTACTAAAGGCAACTAAAACGGCACACAACACGCATATAGTATACAAGTTTGCTTCAAAACGAACTACACTATAATATTTGCATAAGGGTGATAAAAATGTTGGGAAAAATAAAAGCGAGAACCATGGAAGAAATATTGTAAGTATAAATTGCAAACAACTTCAAAACATGTTACGAACAGTTCATATAAATATTAGTAATATTCCAGGAAGTGAAGAGCAAACCAGATGTGTGGATTTCTTCTGATTTTTGTAAAGAAAACGGGAAATAGAGAGCTGAATGGAAAAAAATTTGACGAACAGCTACGGAAAAAGAAAAATGAGCACTTCCGGAAATTTCCTTCGTTTAAATTTGAATGCTACAAGAACTGTAACGAAATCAATGAAAAATAATCAGCCGAGTCAATATACCCATTAAGCAACGCGCCTGGTAATGTATGAAATAAACCCGCACAAGTGGACGTTTATGCAACGAGTCTTAAGAAGAAACGGGAACAGCTCTAAGAAAAGTAAATAATCTTGTACTCAGTGTACCGATACACCTTCGGTTAGCAAAAAACGTACGACGCTCGCAGATCCCTGAAACTCTCGAAGCTCGTTCGCGGGAGGTTGTTGGAAGTCTTCCTGAAATAGACTGGATGAAAAGAAGAAAAAATTATTACACAGCCACTTAAAATTCTAGGCAATAACTCACAAGAAGAAAACAACAGCATTGTTCATGTCTTCTGGCTTGCTCATACTGTTCATTTGCTGTTCAAAAATCATCAGTGGAGGCTCGAGGAATTTGCGCTTTCGCTCCACAGTTTTCTGAAGACGCATACATAGAATAATTACAGGGATGAAGAAGAAAAAAACTAGAAAGAAAATAATACAGAACTTAAGAACCGTCTAGCACAAACCTCACGAGCTTTCACAACTGGCTCTACTTTATGCAGCACAGAGAATAGTTGTGCTTCCTGTTTGTCCTCTTCCTCATCAGCCTCTGACTGTTCACCCAACTCGTCATCCGTTTCAACGACCTAGAAAATGGAAATTATAGTGCAGTTGCAAACACTACTCGCTGTGCGGTGTATTATTGAGAAAAAAAAACACAGAAATGTTCTGCTCAACCATTCCCATAGATATGACTTCTGAGCCTCTTATTTTGACTATTAACTAAACTATCGCAGTTGAATTTCAGATATTTCCTTACGAAAACGTAAGGAAATATCTGAAATTCAAACTCATCGACAATAAAGGAAAACGATACTGGATTCGGTCTCACGCCATACCGTGCCCTATATTCACAGTAGATCAATAGTGCGCTTCATTGGAGAGTGTAGTTGAAAAGAAATTTCGAGTTAATAATGCGTCGAAACATGAGGCATTCGGTCAGATAACAAGGCACAACTAGGAGGCTTGTTGTATATTGCATAAATTGTAAGTTTATACACCAGCATTCAAATAAATTTTGAAACAGACATATAACTCATGTTGTTGAATTTTTACATATTACAGAGATTTAACCAAAACAAGGAGCAAACGCTGAAGTGGGCCAGAACTATTGGAACCATTCAAGATGGCTAGCATAATATATCACAGAATAATCAAATGACCATTGATAGTCACAAAAAGTAGGAAATAATTCGCGTTCTAGATGATGCAAAAACAAGGGAATCCTCAAGATTCCACTCTAAGGTCACAGTTCATCAAGAGCAACTCAAGTTTCTTCATGCTGCGAGATTATTTCTAGGAACGCTTTTATCCATGAAAAATTTAGGCGAAGAAAAGCATGGAAAGTCGTTTTTCTCACCTACACACTATCCAAATCACACTATGTCGAAACATCTCCACAGAAACTAAACATTTAAGTTATATATTAAAATATAAAATGTTTCGAACCATGACAGGATGCTCGTGGACTGCACCACTGCTAATTTTGCTGCAGGCCTGCTTAATTATTGGTCCCCGTCATCGTAAATAGTTTACACTAAGCATCATGCAGCAATACAGAATACGCTGCATGACGTCATGCGAACACAACGGAGTCACATCTGCACTACGGTCAAACCATCAGTGTTAATGGACACAAATCTTGAATTTTGGGAATCGCAGTGGGAACATCATCGTTGCACTTTTGTAACTATAGACCGCTCTATCCTTATTCTCTCTTTCAAGAGTCTCTGTTCTAAGCATTTGCATAGAAACCTACGATGCGCGTCGCTTTGGCGCTTGTTTTTTTTTTGGCTGAGTAGCAAGAAAAGCAAAACATAAAATGAAAGCATAACTAAATAATCATGGTCGAAGTCAAAGTTCTTACAGTTAGAAACGGTATAGCTAATGTGTAGAAGTTCTCTGTGCCTTAGCTAATGTTTAAGGTATAGCTAATGTTTGTTTGATCTGGTTCAAAGGATTCCGAACGATGGATTGCTAAAGTCGCGGCACAGATAATCATGCCTTCATTCTCATCTAGATTTTTCTTTTATACATTAATCTCGTTTTGCTCTAGACGATCCTCCCGTTACTGTATATCAGATAAACAATAAATAAATAAAAATATTCAAGTAAGACAGGAAAAGGTGCACGGAGCCAGAATATCTTACGTCGAAATCCTTGTGACAATAGTAGTAATGCAGAGCCATACGATTTCCATTTCTCGTGCTTAGTCCACATTTACAACGGAATCGCATGCCGCGAATGCTGCATTGCAATGAGTCGATACCACGGCGAAGCGAAGTGTCCGTTGCAGCACGACGCTTACCTAGAATTGAAGCAGTCGAAGGTGCATGAACGAAAGGAACCACCAACAAGCAGACAGAAAACTCCTACGAATCGCAACTCACCATACAAACTCTCATTAAAGGCGAGTGTGACACATGATATACATTTCTTATGACTTGTACCCGTTTCGGAAGAACATGCACATTTAGAGCATTGATACAAAGGTTTCTGTTCCGGACACGCCAGTCTACTACGCGGCCGAGTTCGAGTTTCCGGGTTCTGAACATGAGAAACATTAACGAAAAGCTGGAAAAACCATGGGAAACAAATGATTGAAAAAATACCCTGTAAGTCAAAGTCCACTTCGGATTAACTGCTGTATGTTCTTTTCGATGCTTTTGCTTTTCCGATAGAGTCGAAAACGATAAAGCACAGTGGTCACATCCCAGACGCGCCTCTGTAAATTGAAATTGAACCAAGAGATCAAGACATGTAAATATCTAGCAGCTCAGCACAATATAAACGAAATTTACTCACCAGCTTCGTGACTGATCATGTGGTATACAAACTCTGACGCACGGATCACAGGTCGCTTTCTTTGGTAGGAAGGCACGACAATTGTGAATGTGCAAAATGGACACATGAGGGTGCTGCAAAAGTATGGAAGAATTAAGGAAACAGTGAATATAGTAAATAAAAGCTGTAGCAGCAAAATACTGGCAAAATCTAATGAAAAAATGCAAAAAGAGAACGGGAAAGTGACGGCATACTGGTAAGTGACGGCATAAAATATGAATAAATTCTATCAATTTAATAATTAATTCGGAACCAAATATAAAAAATTGAGTACATCAAGAACGCAATATTGTGTAGGTCTTCTTTTCTTTCCTCTGGGACAGCATAACTCCACTTTTTCTGAACACTAGTAATCCATCATCTACTGTAACCTAGCCTAATTTCGCAACTCTAAATGCGAGACATAACTCACGTCCACGGTGCTTTCATCAGCCACCGCTTGCTCCTCAATATTAACCTCCGATTGAAAAACAATACAGTGGAAAGATTTTACGAAGGAAATTCAAACAGTTTCTCCAATGGCAGTAACATTTACTTTTCCCTACTACCCACTGCAAATCCACTTTTCAGGACGAGCTAAGTTGTTTGCGTTCATAGAAAATGGGCTCTGAATGCGCTGAGACTTCCTGAACTAAGATGAAGTCAAGCCTCCTGGTTTTAGAAGAAATCACTAGAACCCAACAGTAGCTTTAACAAGGTCTTAAATGTCTTAAACAAGTTACATCAATGTATTGCTTCTCGCACATGTTTTTACAGAGCTAATAAAGACTATGGCTCGCGAAATTTTGCCCAGTTACTTCTGAAACTGTTGTACTTTCCACCCTTGAATGAATATTATGAAGGAGAATTACTGAAAAACAATACAGATGAAAGATTTCATGAATGAAATTCAACTACAGTTTCTGCTGTGAAGGAAAGAAAACCAAGAAAAAAGAAAGAAAAGCAAATAAGTGAGATAACAGACCTCGTATTCTTGTGTTCCCGGACGAAGTGATCAAACAAATGCATACGCACAGTGCATCTGTACCGGCAGCGTTTGCAATGATATGGGGCATCATTGGGTTCGTGTGCCAAAAGATGAGTTCGGAGAGCACTAGCAGTACCAACCTGCAAACATTTTTCTTTCGAAACGGCTATGTTCAGCAATGTAAAGAGAAATAATTCACGTCAGAGCGAACATCCCTCTCACAAATGGCACAAGTTGCGCGGCTCACCGCCTGCGGTTGCCTTGAATGACAGCGCGTGAAGTGAACCTAAACATTTATACAGATGACACAATGAAAAAGTTGTAACAAATGATCAGATTTCAAGCCGAAAACCTATAGCAATATAAGCAGTTGCAATATTGACCAACAATTTCCATGAAAAAAGACGGGATAAACAAACCTGCATCAAATAAGGTGTGTGGAACCTCGCCGTGCAACTTGGACATGTAGACAAGATGTCAACATCATTCCTCTTGGAAGGGGCGACACCAGGTGTACCACTTTCGCCTAACATTGGAAAACTGGGAGATTTCGGATCGTACTCTTTCCATGCTGCTATATGAGCCCAAAGATGACAAACGAATGAGACGTTTCCCGTTACGACTCGGCGGCAGTTCGGATATTGACACTAAAAGCGAATATTAGAAAAACGGCAATCGAAATATAACGCCACAAAGTTCTTTCATAGCAAATCTTCCTGTATTTCTGTTTCTCGAGGTTGTTACAAACAAAACTACTGAGAGTACAACAGTGTAAATCAGCTGAGTATGGTACTGGTGACCTCACAAATGAAATGTTAAGAATTGTTTGGAAATAGAAGATTATATAAAAACAACTGATGGATGGGGTTCGAATCTCGAAAACCTCAGACCTTTCCTTCCCAGAACAACGCCATAACTGCATGATATCTCTAGCCTCGGAATAACGTTAAATCGATAGGATAAACCAGAAATTTTAATCAACCTCTAAGGGTGAAAAATTGTCGAGTCATAGGCGTGGAGAAATTTAAGCCTGCAGACCTCGCGCAATACTACCAAGAAGGAGACGTTGGATTCTCTCTCAAAAACAAAGTTCTCAGTGACCGGGAATCATACTCTACAACGCTGTAGAACAGCGGACGCACATTATAGCCTCTGCGTAAGATTAATCCGGGTTGCTTATTGCCATAGACCCGCGTTTTGCGCGTGTGGGCTGCCTGCGTTGAACTCGTTGGGCGATCAATACAGAGGTACGATAAGATGAACACCTTTGGGAGAGGTGGAGATATGAAAATACTCTCAAACAGCTCCAGGAACTTATAATCAGGAACACTAAGAACATAATAATAAAGGTCTGGAGAGTGTGACACATAGAAAAATCCTCAGCAAAATAAAGGAAATAATAGGTAAAAAATACGACAATGTAAATAGTACTGGAAGGCTCACTTTGAACTTGAGAGAGGGACACAACTGTCGATCTGAGTCCGTTGATTTTTCTCCATTTACTTCAAAATTATAGTTTTGCACACGTGACTCCGGCACAAGGCGAGGCTAAAACGTTAAAGATTGGATTTTGTAAAAATCGACATGATAGGCCAGGGAAACGACAACTCACGGCTGGTCTAAACGATGGGGAAACGTTTGCAGGCCGAGAGTGCCTGAAAAATATTTGGAATAAGAACTCTTAAGAACCAATGCGAAAAACCGTCACTAATAATGTAAAAAAGCCCTAAAACCTTACATTTGCGTAGTAGGACGTGGCTGAATGGGACGAGGAGAGGGAGTGTTACCGAGCAAAGAAATGGCATTAATGCCAAAATCTTCGCACATAGGTTGAGATCGTGTCTTCTCGTAAGCTAACCGAGGACGTTGGGCAGCCGGCGATATAGGAGTGATCTGAATTTGGAATCAGTTAGTACCAGTCACTAAAAACCAGAGAACAGAAATAGTTTAGTCTCTTAAGAAGCACGAAATACGACTCTGAGAAAAGTTCATTTCGGAGTGGAGGTTGATGGAATATAAGTCACGTCACCTTTTGATAATGAATGACATGCGCAACTAGCAAAATTTGGTGTTTCTAACCGGGAAAAAATCTTCGAAAGTAACGAAACCAACAGCGGTAACGCGAATCTGCGCTACGGCTTTAACAAAACCTGGGTTACCTGCGCGATCAACTCGCAAATTACAGAAGAACTATATGAAAGTCTCTGAAGTAGAGTGAGTCTATGATGCAGCTATAATATGATGGAAAATCAATGGAACAAAGCACGTGTGATAACCCGGCCAGCCAAAACTTCCCTAAATCCTAAACAAGTACACCGAACTCCTTACGGCTATTTCTATAGTAAAAACACTGGGATAGGAATAAGAGAATTCAGATACAGAACTGTTCTGAGGCAACCATTCATTACCGCAAAGTACGCGAAATAAGTCTTGCCACGCGGTCTAAGGAACAATTTAGTACCAACAAACTTGTCTGTTACAAGTCTCCACGCATTTCAGCGTAAACGCATTAGCAAATCGGCACCTAGTAACCTAATAAATTAATAAAAACATTATTGCTCTTCACCAATTCAATAATAACAAGTTCTGTTCATACAGGCAACTCGTCAGCTCTTTATTCAACCAAGGAAACTCCAACGCTTTTCACTACAAAAAAGAAATCTGAAGAGATGAGCGCAGAAGATCATTGAACAGTGGAATATGTACCGTTGCAACAGGATTAAGACCTTAGGTTTCTATTCTTTCTTACTCTCACTAAGCAGCTTTTGATGAAAAAAAAAAGCATGAATAAAAATTAGATTGAAAAAAGGCAGCAGTTCTGTCACTGAACAATTCTTCAACAATACTAGTTTTCTGTTATATACTTGTTGCTTTCCTTTCTTTCTTCTTTACAAAGTTTTCCGCACGAGTTGCTGGCCTTGATATTCACTTTATACACTTTTACCCAAAGAATGTTGTGTTATTTCATTTGCACTGATATTATTACGCATTCTACAACAAAAAGCTGATTACGGTCGTCCTTCTTCACAAAAAGGACGGGTTTGTTTTTCTACAAATTTCAAAGAAATGTATCCTGCCTTGTTCCCTAGCCCAGTACAAGAGACCTCTGGACAGGTTTCTGAAAGAAGCAGCTTATTTGCTTGTCGTTCCTGAATCTTCTTGAATTGTATACGTTCTTCTACAGGTTTGTTCATCGCAGATTTCAATAGTTTGTTCTCGCGTTGTATTCATACTTTCTTCTGCTGCGATTTGTCATTTATCATGGTATTCCCAAGTGCAAACAAATAAGTAGATGAATTATTTTAAAAAAACCTAAAAGAAGGCATACACCGTGCAATTTCCATCCTCATAAATAAAAGCAGGACTAACTGATTGCGGATAACAAGAAAGAAGATCTAAAATTCGAGTAAAAGGGAGGAGTTACCGTTTGTAAATATGGCACACCGGTGCTCGACTTGATCCTATTCGCTGGTAACAAATTTTGCACTCTTGACTCCATGGGACGAGGTGAGTAGTATCGAGAATTCTGGTTATTGTTGATAACGCCTTCGCCAGCACTTATAGAGCCGATTCCTGAAGGAAATGAGATTTACAAAACCAACTATTTAAAAACTGAATAAAAAAGAAAAATGCAAGGCTATGAGTGGAAAATCTGTCGGCTTTAGAAATGCCCACAGAGGTCAAGAACTACAATAAGTATAGATTTAAAACCAGTCCAGAGAACTATTTACCTAAGGCGTCCAAGTCAAGCGGTTTCGAATTCACGATAGCGATTGATGCAAGGGCTGAGCCATTCACTGGAGCATTGGCTGGGCTGTCGTCGTCATCAGAATCCAGCACTATCACTTCTGTTTCCATCTGCAATAAAATACCTTGAAAAATAATGAAAATAGAAACTAAGACGTGGAAAATAGTCCACAGACGAGACAATTCTACATAAAAGTGGAGGGTTAACACATTACTGGGACCTTCTAGGGTTTGAAACTGGGACACTGCTAGCCTTAAAGGACCACTCCCTATCGGACGTAAAAAAGGTGCGCCAGTAACGGCCGCACAGCGACTTCCGCAGTATCGATCGGTCGGCGACGGGAATGTGGGGGCGGCACCGTCGGCACCGCCACCATCAGTGCAAAGTATGCCTATCGATCGACTGGCTGGCGGGCACGTGCTGGTAATGCTGGGAGCCAGCGGGTTCGAAAGGCCATGCAGGCGTATCCATGTTTACATCGTGTTGGAGGGGTTGTATGCGACATGACTCAGGTTAAAGTTAGGACTAAAGCCTGTTTATACTTGCTGCTTTCGTCTGGTGGTCTGAGGTCCCGCAAAGAAGCCTGGGAGAAAAGTGATTTGGACGGGGGGGGGGGGGGGGCGCATCCACTATTCGGACTCATATCAATGTGTTCAGAAAAACTGTGGGAGGGACCGCAACAGGAAGAGATCTCGATCATGTGGTTAAGAAGCGAAAGACGAAGAGATAAAAAGGTTCGGAAGGACCGCAGCAGAAAACGTAGAGAACTGCAGGTCACCTGTCGATTCTTTCGGTTTTCTGCTACGGTCCTTCCGAAAATTTGTCTGAGGGGGGGGGGTTAACAAGTGATACGGCACTGCTCTCATTATGATATGTGTAATAACAACTGCCGTTCCTTGTGGCTATACTCGTTGGACTCACTGTAAAGAAAAGTAAAGCTTCTTAGGTCAGATTTATGGACAGGTTACAGTGACGCTAATGTGCTGCACGTGCTGGAATCGTCGCTGCGACCACGAACTATAGAATTTTCTTGATAGATAGTTAGTGCTCTTAGTAGCTGACATCAAATATGACGGTAAAACATCAAGAAAAACCCTGATCTGCCACCATGGCGACGATTCCAGCGCGCGCGGTGCGGCTGCAATGCGTGCTTCCCTGTCCGCGAAAAACGCAGCATTATCGACATCGATGGTCAGTGTATAAAATTAAACAAACCCTTGAGATACAATTTCTTTGCGCAAGTCACCCAAACAAAATACACTGGGTCCAGACGTTTCGTTACTTCAAGGACCGTGTCCCACATCATTCTTCAATTTTTGAGATACCATCAGGTGCTGGACCGACTCGCCATGCTGATTCCAAAAATGTAGCAGAAGTCATGAAAGGATTGCAAATCTTTCTCCATGAAGGCTTGATTTTGTGGAACGTTTGGGCGGGACGCTCCACACCTGGTAGCTCCCAGCTATAGTCCGTTTCAAAACCAACGACAATTGAGTGTTTGTGCCTACGACTTGCATTTCTCGCCTGCCTTTCCGAATGCGGCACTATTTCTCGCGTGTTCTCTTTCTCTATTATCTTCATAACTATGTTCCCCGCTGAAACGCATTATACTATGAAAGCTGCACTGGCCAGCATGTCTTGAACTCTGTTTCGAACGCGACTATAATTGACTGTTTGCGTATATTGCGTGCCTTTCTCACTGACGTCTCCTACTGCTGCACACTTTCGAGTAAACGCGTTGATTCCCTTATTAGCGGTGGGCAAATTTGTGTGGGGCTAACACGTTCGCCTTGGGTAATCTCAGTGACGCATGTGGCTCCTTGACCCGAATGCATGATTAGAGGGATGGGTAATCTCATGCCCATGGGTGGGGGTAAACGTGTTGTTGGGTGCCAGGTACCAAAGAGCAACTTTGGGTGCACGTAACAGGTTTATGTAGCTTGGGTAATTTTAATGCTACTTCCGAGCCCTTGAGAGTGAAAATTTCCATGAGTGCTGCTATAGGGAGATCTTAAAAATACATAGGATTTATAGGAGTAAAAAAAATCCTAAACCACTGGAACTTATATAAAAAAAGGAACAAAGCTCAAAACATAAGTCGGGGTTTCCTGCGTCGCCTCGCGACCTCGTGCGTGCGGTCGCGGACGCGACAGCTAACCCTCGTGTCGGTTGGGTGTCGCCAAAAAATTTCATGGAAATGCACGAGTGCCCTGTGGGAACACTTTGTCTTCTTGAAAACTACGGGAAAATGAAGGAATAAAGAGAACCCCATAGTCCGATCAATAGTACGCGACGCGAGGAAAACGTGACCCACGGGAGAACGACGAGCCCGCAGTAGTGCGTGTTCTCTGCTCGTTCTATGCGCACATCGACTGTCATTGGAGATGGAAGAAATTCTCGCATGTGGTGTCAGCAAATGTGTCATAGTGTCTACGAAACGATGCTATTTGTAGACGTATTCACTAGCTGTGCAGGTGGTGATCCAGGAAGACCTGTTCATAAGATCATAATGCCACCATTGGAGGTAACAATCACGGAAATCTTTGTTTAGAAAATTTTTGCCGGATCTCAGGGCGGGCGCAGAAATGCTTGACCAGGCGGGGCGACTCAAAAAGACTTCACGAATTGGGATCCCCAGGCGTAAGGAGGTTGAAGGCGATGTCCCACCCCATTGCATGAGCTTTTAGCAGATTCTGGATCTCTTCAACACGCTGATTCCAGTGGTATACATAACATTTTTTAAAATGGATCCTGAACCCATTTTTTAACCTTTCTTATCGACGAGATTTGGAAGTTTACCGAACCGAGTTGACATGTGAAGACTTTGATCTTATCGATCGAACACGACGAGACTTGTTAACCAACGCTGCAGTCGCTGCGAGCAGCCAGCACACACGGACCGCTCCGCCCAAGTTGCACATTGGACCCTCTCAAGAACGGTGTTTCGTCACTTTTGTATATTTTGATTCAAATTTTTGGAATCAGCGTGGCGAGAAGATCAAGAGTCCGTTGATATCTCCAACAGGCAAAAGGAGGTGGGACGTCAAAACTCCAAAACCAACTTGCTAACAAGCATTTGGCTAATAAGTTTCTGATCGCATCTGAAACTTGCTCGCTTGAAAGCTTGTTGACAACTTGCTTTCGCCCTTTTTTGTAGGCAAGTTGTCGGCCTAAAAGCTTGCCGGCAACTTGTTTTGTCTTTTCCTTGTCGACAAGTCGTAAGGAGAAAAGGTTGCTGACAGCTTGTTTTTGAATGGCATGATGAAGTTAAACTTACCGACAAAGATTTGCTCGTAAAAAGGTTGTCTGCAAGTTGTTTTGGGGCAAAGCTGGGTTGACAACTAGTTTCTGGGGTTCGGAGACACTGCCTTCAAGCAAATGGCTTCGGATACCCCTAGATTGCCCCAGAACATGGTGTTCGTCACTGAAGGTTCACACATCAATGTTGGACATATAAATTGGGTCTAAACTTCACTTAAGGCTCTGATGCTCCATCTACATCACGATTTCACGAAATAACGTCAACAATGTGCAGGAGATGGAGCATTGTTGTGAGTAAGAAGTACTATGCTCCTGTAGTGCTATGGTATGAATACATTCAAGCCTTAGGAGTGGGAGGAAGCAGATCCTTACGCGCAATCGGCGGAAAATTTTCGAGCGCGCCCAGCATGCGGCGCGTGCGCAGCGCGGCCCCCTTCTTAGGCCGTCCGGTCGATATCGGTCAGCCACAGGCCTCACACCTTCAGATAAACTTCAACTAAAGAAAAAAATGAAAGAAAAACACTCATATGGACCAAAAATCTGACGAACGAAGGGGACCGCTGCTGCAAGAGAGCCGCTCCGCGCACGTGCCGCATGCTGGGCGCGCTCGAAAATTTTCCGCCAGATTGCGCGTAAGGACTTTATGGCCTCTTGTGAGTCCAGATATCATGATGTACGAGCGAAAAAAAAATAGCGCATAGCAAAAGAATTATGGAACTGCTGTGCTGCGCTGTTATTTCGCGGTTGCGAGACAATGTCAGAGCCAAAGGTGTTCCTTATAATTCCACAATGAAAGGACAACGATATATTAGTCTTATTCTATTTGTTTTACCCAAGAAAACCTACCCGCGTTCTACCATCAGCTCCAACAATCCTTGAACGCGTTGCTTCCAGATGCCTCCGAATCCTCTTCCTTTCTCGTTCTCGTCGTCGGCGGTCCATTCGTTCCTCCTCGGTTTCCAATGCTCGTTTCACCCTCATGCGTTCCACATTCTCCTGTCGTC
>KN727980.1:23407-46089 GCA_000816745.1 Ancylostoma duodenale | reverse complement strand
AGCAAACGATGTATTATACAATAACTTATGGCCCCCTCTGTATTCTTGAACTCATTGCGTTTCCATTTTTTTGTTATGTTGAAGAACTTGCTCTTCATTGAAGCTATTCTGCATTTTGAAGCAATAGTAAAAATTTCGGCACTATTCGGCTAGTTCTGCCCCAAAAGTTTCGACCCAAACTTCGGGTATGGGGTTTATTCTAGTTGCTGAACGCGAATATCGTATCCATTTTGTACGGTAATTCGTAAGCGCTGATCACTAATATCAACTTTATTTCGCATGCGTCCTTCATTTTCCTCACGAAATCGGCATTTTCTCCCAATTTCCTACCCTCTACCTACCATATCTCCATGAACTTGAGGTTACGGTACAAGACGGATACGATATTCGTGATCGGTGCCCTAAACAACTCCTCTATGCAAAATTTGAGAGGATTCTGGTAGATGCCGTATCTACAGTATACCTACCGTAGCCCTACAAAAACGAAGCTACGGCAGAAAATGGATACGATATTCGTGTTTAGCGTCTCAAACAAGCCCCCCTCCCCCAGGCAAAGTCTGGGCGAAAATTTTTACTTGGAAATTTTGGGGCAGAACTAGCCGAATAGTGCCGAAATTTTTACTATTGCTTCAAAATGCAGAATAGCTTCAATGAAGAGCAAGTTCTTCAACATAACAAAAAAATGGAAACGCAATGAGTTCAAGAATACAGAGGGGGCCATAAGTTATTGTATAATACATCGTTTGCTCTTTTATTTCTCCGTACCAAACCCATGCTTTATTCCGCTCTTTTGAATAGAGAAAGGTTTAAACTATTTTTTGGTTAGGACTGGGTTCTACAGGAGGCTCATGCTTTGGAGCTGCTGGCCTGGAAACACATTTTTGAAAAATGCGGATTATTGTGTCAGTTTTCCCTACGAAATCCACCAACTCTCCTAGAAGAAATTTCCCTCCTATATGGATCTTAAAGCGCGAAGAATGCCTTTCCAACAGTGCTTAGGGTTGCTCATGAAAGTGGATTATATGAAATGTAGGAGGGAAAAACTTCGTTATCCTATGGTACTAGTGACGGCCAATTTTCACCAAATTTGCTTTCGAGGGCCCTTTCTACTAAGATACATGGCAGCAGCCAGTGCTTGAATATGTTTTAGACACTAGATTAAGAATGCCACAAAACGGCTGTGCCAACTGTGCGCCTCAAAACCCAAGGCTAGGTTTTCTCGTACACGCAACCTCTGAAACAGCCTCGTTATGTGCTTTTGTAAACACCGATCTTGAGCGCGTTTCACATCTACATCTCGTCATCTTCTTCAGGGATATCATTTTTTATCCCACTTAAATCCGTTGTCGAAAACGGTTTTTGTGGCTGTTTTGCTCGGAAATTGCGGGATGAATTGGTGCATTTGGCGGCACCAAAAATCTGCAATGAAAGTTTCTAATGAAATTTCTTCGCTATTTCGCAAATTTTCAGGGCATGTTTGAGATCAGGAAATAGATGGAATCCAGCTCTATTAAAGGAGATCTAGACTGGCAGAAAACATGTCACTGCCGCGGAGAAATAAGCCAGCGAACGATGTACAATAAGTTTTGGCTTACCCTGTATTAGCCCATGTCATAGTACAGACGTGAAATCCTTTTTGGCCGGTCACTCAATGTCGTTTTGGAGCTCGTCGGCGTTCTCTTTCCTGGCAAAAAACATGTATTTTCTTTGGCTTCTGCTTCTGAAAAGAAACAGTTGCGGTTTGAAGTGGAAGTGACTCATGTCTGTCTAATGGATTACTAACTCACCGGCTTGTTTGTCTCGAAAACATATTGACGTTTCTGAATGGTAGAGGAATGAGTTTTATTCAAAGTAGAGAAGAGTGAACTTGGAGTCACATATTAAGCTCTGGTGAACGAGAGACGACAGTTTGGTGACCGACGAATCCTGTTGTTGATGTTCGAGATTGGTGGTACTTCCTGAAAGTACACGATTTGCATAGTGGTAGTGAACATGAACCAGTGAGATAACGAAATAGCAGAAAACAGTGCGAAACATTTTAAAACTTACAGTAGAAAGTATAAGCGACAAGAAGGAACAAATGAACGAGACTACAAGTAGGAAGGAATAAGGAAGAATAAGAAGGAAACGATATGCCCATGATGAAACAAAAAGACTATTCCTGTAAGTGAAAACCCATCGCGAGGCCCCATTGCCCGCACTGGCTGGATTTTCGAAAATCAGACTGTCCGCAATCTCACAACACTTTGCGAGCACTTGCGCTATTGTCCGAGCCTAGAGCTGCTGAATTGTTATCGATTTTCCGTTTGCAGCCCAAAGGCAGGTCTTCTGCACCCTTTAGCAGCACTAAGCAGCACTGCCGCCATCTGCAAGAGAGCTGATACTGTCTGGAAGGGGAGGAGCGATGGACGGGACAGACCTTGCCCTCCGAGGTTAGAGCTGCTCGGTTGCCTGAGCAGGTATGCCGTCAATTAGAGGAGCTGCGTGCCTCTGTGGAGCAGCATTGTGGGGCTAGAAAGCGTACCAGTGGGTTTCGACTTCTCGGCACAATGGTTTTCTCAGGAAAAAGCGCAAAATTTATCAAGTTAACGAAAGAAACATTCTTCGGGACGGATCTTGTTGGCTTCTTGCAGGATGCGCCAAAATTAAGGGCGATACTGCAGACAGTTGGCGCGCGTAGGGCAGTGATAAGAGGCCCGCTGTTCGCTCGCACGATCGTTGGTTCGATCCAGCCCAAGGCCAACCAAGCTTTTAATCCATACGGGCTGGGAACATTGATACCAGAGGATTCTGAGAGGATAAAGCACTGTATTGGTAGACGGATGTCCCCCGCAAGTCACTGTACAGAGCATACGCATTTAATGCCTCTACGATGTTCAGATGAAGTCGAATGCGTGGCGCACTACACGAACGGGATTGATTAACGCCAGCCACTTTCGTGTCGGTATCGTATCACGCCATTGCAATGCGAGTAAAGCGGACACCAGAAAAGGCTTGAGAGTCCACCGCTACCCGGCGATCGGACTGGTCCTATCCATTCTATGCATCTCAACTTGAAGGGCGTCGCTCTCTAACACTTTAAGCACATCCACCGCCAGCTTGGCGTGTTTTTGGCACCTCACCGCAGGCTTGCCACCTTTAGCTTTGGGGACTACCCTCTTCAGAGTCTCTAGAGGTAGGAGATCACTCTTTGAGTTTTTTTCCCGTGTCTGCGACTTCACGTAACTTACTCCATCGCTACATGCAAGAATTTTTGTGGATACTGGTGTTATGTTGATGTAAAAATCTCACTTATGCAAGGGTATGTAGACCGAATACATGATATTTCGTGATGAAAGATCTCTATTTCTCCAAAGTTTCATTTTTCATGTACTTCACTTGCCGTTTCTCCTTGAAATCTGATCCTTTTCAGCTTAATTTGGTTGCTCGTCAACTATGTAAGGTAGTTTTATTGACGGTGGCCTATTGGACGTTCCAACGTGGTCATCACGGAATGTGGCTTGGTGGTGGAATTTGCTTCAATGAGATGGAAAATCAGGACGCTGTGTGAGTTCCACTTTCAAATAAAACTCCATAGATAGGAAGTGGTATCGGGACTCTTTTCTCTGTCCGGATGCTCTACAGAACGCGCAAGAAATTTAAATTTTGCAAGTGTCTGAGCCGGTGATTGACAAAAGGACACCAGTACAATACAGCCCATAACTTCTGCGAAGAAAAAAACGGATGGCGACAGATTAATCCGTCGACGACGGATTAATCTGTCGCAATTAAACCGTCGCGGTACCGTAACTTCTTTCAAAGTGGATTTTCTGGAAGTCTGGAGACATTCTCGGATCCCTTATGAAAATTGGAGTTGAACAATATATAAAATCACTTGAATTTTGGATTCGTAAAACTAATTTTTTCAAAATTTTGAAATTTTCAAAGAATTTCAGGGATGTGGTCAGAACCTCCAATAACGTCGAAAACTGCAGAAATTTATAAGAAATGCATGATTCTGAACACTGTCACTGGCTCTTGCTTAACTTCTGCTTTGTTTCGAATAATTCATCACGTGTTTGATTCTGCGTCATTTGGACAAATCTTTGAATTTTGCCAATTAATATTGGCTTGAGGACTTCAGCTGTCTGTTAGCTACTTTGCAATATTTTAAGGTGGGAAATTTTCTGCAGGAATATCTAAGAAAATCTGAACGGTCTCCCACACTTATTGCAGAAATTTCTCTCAATGTTGCGATGATCGCCTATTTTCATGAAATACGGCGTTTTATCAGCGTCCATAAAAGAGTTCCGCTGTCAGTGGAATGCCTGAAATTTTTTCCTTTGGTGGATTTCTTCACTTATAACCTAATCTCTGTTCATTACGCCGTAACGATCCGTCGTTTTCCGAATACAGCCTGGTCTATGCGATGAAAAAACCAAAAATTCGTAGTAATTTGCAGTCATTTCGGTCACCAACGTTAACTCAAGTTATTTTTATTTTTTCTGACTCGCCGTGACGTATGTTTTTCAAAAATTTAAGTATTGGCCACTCATCGCTTGTCCCCGGCAGCCTCTTCCTTGTAGGAAGGAGGCTTCCAAGATCGAACAAACAATAGATTAAAAGGCATGGGACATGCGGGGCCGCTCGGTCGATATTGGTCAGCCACAGTCCTCACGCCTTCAAATAGACTTCAATTCAAGAAAAAAAAATGAAAGAGAACACTCACCTGGGTCGAAAATCTGAACGTACGGCACCTTCGAACAGCAGAGCGAGGAAGCTGGACCGCCGCCACAAGAGGGCCGCGCCGCGCACGCGCCGCGTGCGGGGGGCGCTCGAAAACTTTCCGCCGATTGCGCGCAACGATTTTATAATAGCATGAACATCCTTATGTTGTCTGATCACGTTGATACTACCTCTCCACGGATGCATTCAATATTCACTTTCTAAAAGGGTGGATACGGTGTCGTTGAGGGAAAAGAGGATGCAGAGTATAGTAAGTAGTATAAAACTGTGGCACCTGTTTTTTTTTTTGCTCGTCAATCTCTTGAGCACGAGCTCTTTTTTCCTTGAACTTCAAAAAGGTAAATTTAGAATTAGAAATTTCGTCTCTCCTCTTGCAACGTTTCTTCAAGCACATGCAGTCTCGACTTTCCAAAGGATAGGCGTAACAAGAGAAGAGTATCTTCTTCTAAAACTTATAGCTCTTTTCGAAGGTAAGTTGACCTTGCTGTTGACTAACAGCAGTTTGTCAGCAATAGTCTCCTGAAAAATCTCAAAATATCGCAAAGCGTTACATATATTTCAGTACTGGACATGCAATTTTTGCCTAATGATCGTTTGATAATGGAAAGAGCGTTGACCAAATATCGATCGGCTTTGGTGTTTCACATCAAACGCAGTCGTCCAAAGCTACACCATGAAGCCGTAATAGATAGGGTGTCAGTGCTGCTTGGAGTGCTGACTTGTCTGGAAGTAAGCGAGATGATCGTCACTTCGTGCTAACCACTGTTCAATTAGGGCCTGTGGCATACTTCACAGCGACGCTGTTCTCACGATCACTCAGCCATAGTCATTTTTTTACAACTGCTGCTATACCAGTACACTATCGAATGGAAGTCGTGTAATAATAAACGAGGACTTGTAACATTTTGTCTTAACCAGCGACGGTATCGCCGTGATGTGTGCAATAAGCCTGAAGCGGTTGCAATTTATACCATGGCTTTCGGTCCATCACCGAGTTCGACAATGTTCACATGGCGAATATCATTCTTCAAAACAAGGGTGGTATGCAAGGGCGTCTCACTGCTGAAATTCATGTCGAGATATAAACGCTGCTCTCGTTGATGTAAGCCCTTCTGCCGCAGAACTTTAAACTGTCCATTGTCATTGTTTACTATTTCAGAACAGTAGCTCATTATGTTTGGTGAATACTCGAGCATTTTCTTGAATAATGCACCTCAGTCTCGGAGAAAATAGTGAGATTAATAATAAAATTCTAACACAGTGTGTTCACCATTCTGCACGCTAAGAACTCATACACATGTAATAGTTATTGCGATCACAGTTACTTGTTACGATAATGATAATCGATCACCGTTTACAAGTTTAATTAAAAGTAGCGCCCCTGTGCGACGCTGAAAAGTTGGGTGGAGCTGCTAACTGAGGTTTGGACAAAACAAATTAGCAAAATTCTCAACAAGTCAGCGAATCACAAACACAAACACTAATGATCTGCACACAATGTTATAAAACGAATCAAGCCGACCGCCGTCATTGCTGGGAGCGCTTAGACAGAGTCGCGACGCCTGTTTGGGGAACTGCGGCGGTTGTCCTCGTTCATCCTGAAAAACCATATTTTTAACGGGTCAATAAATGAAGCGTTGAAGCAACACGCGCCCATTCTCCCTCGTTTTTGACAGTCCGAAGCTTTCTTAAACAGAAACAGAACCCTTTTGTTTGAAGATCATTGCTGTTACCAGCCAAACTACAATCTCTATGGGTATGGTATGATACCCCACCGGCTCAAGGAAGACGGAAGTTCAAATGAATTCACTTAAAACTATGATTAGTTTAAAATAGAAGATGTAGAAGAGCCACTCGGAGCTTTTCATGTAGAACGCAAAAATTTTCAATGTCGCCAAGGCATGAGAATTCATCTTTGCAAGGACAGTTTCGCCCAAATTTTTCTACAATGGAAAAGGCTTGATAAATTTTTGGAGCAAGCTTATATTCTGCACTCAAATTTTTACAAGTTGTAGTATCGCTCAGACTTCTATTCTTTGAATGTGCAAAGATAACCAGAAGTAACTAATGGTTCTTCTCTAACAGTAGCTAACAGTACGTTTCGGCGTGCGTGGTTACAGGCCGAAATGTTATCCTTCCTTCCTGTAACATTACCCGGCAAGGTGATCGGTTGCCAAAGAACCACTTGTATCGTTTGCGCGGACTACCAGCGGATGGTTTGGTGCAGTAATCACGAACTGCTATGATACGACGAAAAGTGCATTTTGAGCGGCTAGATTTGCGAAATTACACACTGTGCGCCTGATACATGTCAATAGCTGAGAGAAGAAATAGTACGAATTAATACGAATTAAGGCATATCCAGCTAAATTAGGATACTTTCGAATTGCTTAAGTTGCGATGCTACCTGTCACTGGGCGGGATTACATTTGCATGGGATTGACACCCACGCTCATCTAAGCCGACTGTCGGCGGCTATCGGTCTCTTTGACTAGTTTTACATCGTTGCCTGATTTTGTATGGTTGTGGTAGGAATGTATATAGTGACTATACATATACCTACCACAACCATACAAAGTTACTGTGTGTTTTACAGAATCTTCTGAAGCTTTGCCATTCAAAGTAATGAGAAACCTGACGGAATCAACTCTTCTGCGCAAGATTTGAAAGGATTTCGTAGAATGCCACATCTGCATTGTATCTACTGTAACTCTACAAAAATGAGGTAACTGTACGGAATAGATATGATCTTCGTGTTCAGCACCTCACCCCCCCCCCCCCCCCTCTTCCACCACCACCCCTCCCGCCGCCTATGCGAAGTTTCGGCTGAAAGTTTTTTTTGGAGGTTTTAGATTCGTGGAAGTTGAATAGTGCCCTTATTGGAGTAGCCTCTTACTTCAAAATCTAAAAGCAAAGACGAGAAAAAATCAGTGTCAAATTAGAAGAATGATCGCAAAAACCCAAATTCATTTGGAAGAAATTGAAAATCCCTGGCAAGCAAGGCAATCGTGGACACTGGGTACAGCAGATCAGCGCATTCAAAGCAAAAATATGGAGTTCCTAGTGCCCTGTTAATGGAACGAAATAAAGGAATCAATCAGTAGTCCGTGAGCAAATGCAAAAATCCACCCAACCGCCCCATCAATTATGCCATAACAACTTCTGCCCTACTAAGAAATGTGGCAGCGTTTCTGCAACAGTTGGGAGATGCTAGGATCCTTCTACTCCCAACTCCCAATCGGTTCTTGTACAGTAGACCTTCTTGCGGAATGATAACTGGTGCTTGATTAGAGTTGTGCTACAGAATGCTCCAAATGGAAATTGCCATAAAATTCTACTGAATAATTTCCGCAAACAGTTGATGTTTGTATAGTCTGTTAGCTCAGGGAGTGCCTATGGGGAATTATGTCTGCAATTACGATGGCAGTGGTATCGGTCTGCAGATGGGATGGTTCGATCGGAAACAGTAGCGAAACATCGGAATGGAAAAAATCACACCACATAAATATTAAAACTCGCAAGGAGTCAAGAATAGATCGATTCGCTCCAACACTAGAGAGAAAAACAGCGTTATTAAAATTTTGGGTCGCCAAGTTTGAGGACTCTGTTTGAGATTGCTTGACATTTAAAAGGAGAGAGAGTACAGGAGAGAATAAGAATGGTCTCGAGTTTACCACATACGATTTTGGTTCGCCTCATGCAGCGTTATGTACCATTTATTCTTTGCAGCTACTGAATCTCTCTCTTTGAAGGGTTCCATCTGGAATTGATTGCATTTTCAAAGTAAGACTAAGTAAGTAATTATTCACTAGAAACCTTTAAAAATCACAGAGAAGTTAAAGTTATGAAGGTTATGTCGTTCCCAGACTACATCTGTTCACGTGCTGCTGGCGAATTAGAAGAAAATTGGCTCTCACCGAGTGCATAGAGTAGCAGTGTATTTTTCCCTCCCATGTTTCTTATAATCCGCTTCCGTGGGAAACCGCAAGAACCATTGAAAATACCACTCCCTGCACTTCAAGATTTATCTAAGAAGTAAAGCTCTCGTTGAAGATTTGGAGGATTTGGCAGGGAAAATTTTTCACAACACCTCCCATTGTTTCGAAATATCTGTTGAAACCAACTGCTCTGAAGCAAAAACCTAATGCAAAACCAGGTTTTAACCCGAAAATCACTTTATTACCCTCAATTGCCACTAGTAAATGCAATTCTATACTTCATTTGTATCGCAGGCTAAATGAGGCGCTCTTAAGTATCGAGCCTTCAAACAGAAATGTTTGAAGACCTTCGATCCAAACTTTACTATCTCTTATCAATCAACACCGCGTCCTCTTCGATAGCTAACATCTCGTTTGGAACTCCAAAAAGACCCTAAGCATAACTATGGACATTTGAACGGAGAAAGCTGTAAGTTATTGCGGAATCAACAACTGCGATTGGAACTTCTGCAAATCGCCCGCATTAAATCATGGTTATTTTTTTTGTGGTGCATTCGCGGATTTAGGATAGGTGATATCACTTACGCTTGATAACAGTTGAAAACGACTCTGCCTCACGAAAAGATTCAAATGGATCATACGACAATTTACACTAGGTGCTGGCGTCATCAGGCGCGCACCCAGAAGCGTACCTCGCACAACGCAATCGTTTGCGGAAATTTTCTGGTAAAGAGCTGCCAAGGCGCCGCGTACACCAAAAATGAGTGCATTATTCGTACCCTTTCATCCGTTTACTCGTAATCCGCGGGTCTTAGCCTTTATCCCGGATTCTACAATGGATTGAGCGGAAATTAATCACTTCAAGTATCACGTTTAATCCGAAGTGGAGCCTTCATTCACAGGAAGCATTTGTACCGTGCATTCTTGCGCATTTTCCATCAGGTTTCATTAGAGATTCATTTTTTTAAAGTGATGTAGGAGGAGTTAGTGGCTAGCTATTAACGGAGGAAAAACTTTTTTTGAGCTTTTCTGGGTTACCTGACATTATGAGGTGATCCTCCATAAATGTTATGCAGTTGTGAGGTTATCAACAACGCTTACTAGTACTACTCAACTTTTTTTGTTGTACGAGTACTGTGATTCTGATGTTTCCATAATTATTATAATCTTTTCTCCCCAACAACCTACACTGAATCAGAGCATCTGGGCTCTCTAAGCCACTCCATTGATGAGTCATATCCATTGCCTATGGTGCTAAAATATGTGAGCGGAAACATGTTCCTCTGCGGTTTTTTTCTTTCTTCTCAAACATTCGCACTTGGACTATACATAGAAGGATCCACCCGATTCCGCCTGATTCAGGATTGTAGCGAATATTCACGAGCGAAGCAGTGAAAATTGCCGTAGTTTTGCATTAGCACCAACACAAGCGAACTTTAGAAGATTTCTTACATGGATTCTTGCTATTAACGTTGTTGACATTATCAGGGGGAAGGGCACTGATTTCGATTATAGCTTCAGCAGCGTGATTATCCAAGGGCGTGGCTGCACTTCCACTATCGCAAGCGACTTCAGCTCCGAACGAAAGATTTTTCTTTTTAGATAAATCACGTACACACTCCATTCTTTGACTAGCTGTTTATACGCGTGTGATTTAATGTGGGGTTTTTAATGAATCCCCTCTATCGCTTCATGAGGAAAACCTGCCTAAAGTATTAGTATTATTCCAGAATGGCTTTGATATCTCGTGACTATGCACACTTGGACGATGGCAGCGATGAGGAAAGTCAACGGTCCCTTGTACTTACTGTTGAAGAAAAGCATTTTGTACGTATGTCCACCTAGCCAGAGTCAACCCTATACGTTTTAGCCTTTTTTCAGATTCTGAGATAGAGTAGCTAGCAAAGAGATTGCAACTTCTGATTTCTCATCAATAACTTCTTTAAAGCAGAGCATGTAGGTTCAAATTTTTATGGAAGTTGTAGTTACTCATGGGAGATAGAAACAAGTTGAAATCTCACCTTTTCCATGAACTTCCTGTTTTTTACGGGAAAAATTTCCTACGCAGAGGTTGCAATCTGTAATTTGGCACCATTTGCAGTGCCTCAAAAAAGGACAACAATCTTTGGAACAACCAAGATTCGGTTCCATGGTGCAGAACCAACCGGTATGAGCTGGAAAATGTGAGTACATTGGCCACTGGTTGGCATATACGAAGACTATTTGAGTTGATCCAGGAGTCATCCTCTATGGATGTTTCTGTCAGTCTGGCTCCTCCTATCAGCTCTGTTAAGAAGGGAGAGATGTTGCTGAGTTTCTATAGGTTTAGTTACGGATGTTTGGTTTTAACGTAGTTCACTGTTCTCTTGGAACTCTGGAATATTCCGGCTGCAATGCAGCTATTCGTGCACATTACGGAACATAAGCTTGGGAAACTCCTCTATTTTAGATTCCAGAGAATACTTTAGAAAATTCCAGAAACTAGCACCACCAGAGTTATCGTTCGTTTCCCATCAAGCCGTGTTCAGAAATACGAGGAAATCGCACTATAATCGTTCCTTTCTCTCGGTTTAGGGCGACTCCATGCTCGTTTTTGCTAGAAACTTATTCTCCTGTTTTCTACAATCAACCATATCCTAACTTGGGATCTGAGGGATGACGAAATTATCGCCTGAATTGATCATTCTTTTCAATTGCAAAGATCGGAATAAACAATCGAATGTCGCGGTCCTGCAGCTAAGTTGGAGAAACTCGATGTGTTTTCTAGAATCAGGAGACTAGGGCCTTTCATGGCTCCAAGGAAATTTGGGCTCTGTTCGGAAGTATCGAAAAAAGCCGGGGATGAATCCAACTCTCACTTTGTGCGCGGCAGTGTCATTGGCTCACCTCCGCTTCTCCATGCCTGTGCCACCACCAAAGAAAGAACCTTTGCACTTGAAGTTAGAGTTTGTGTTCGCGAGTAAATTGCAAACATATGTCAACTATCAGTATTTTCAACTTTCTCTACAGGGTGGTCCAAAATTACGGAGACACACTAAAAGGTTCATATCTAACGTTAGAAAGCAAATAGGCGATTCTTTTCCCAATATGATATTTTTCACCAAGCATTGAACAGAATCTACCATCACATCTCAAGAGCCCTCCTACCATCGGCGAAAAAAGATGTGAAGAATTCGAACTAGGCACCTACTGCGGCGCGGTAGTGCCTTCTTCTCAAATGAACTCACGCTTCTGGAAGCGTTTGCTTCGTGAATTAAACAACTTCATGGGAGTAAAATCTGTTCTTGTCCGCGAATGAGTATCGTAACCAGAGATCTGCACGAATGAATGCTGAAAATAGGATTTATGAGGAAGCGGACATGATTTCCTGGGCAAAAACAGGCAAAAATGTCGGTTGGGGCTGTTTCCAGTTCTTCTTTCAGTGCTTAGGTAGCGGACTGGTGCTCAGTAGGCTAACAAACTTCCGATCTTGAAGTTCTGGGGGGTGTTGCTTCCATTGTAGAAATAAAGGTGTTGATTCGTTTCGATGGGCACGCTTAAACCGTGTCGGATTTCGGTGTATCCGCACCATATCTCGGATCTCGCAACCACTGTAGGTGATCTTTCACAATCATTTTAATGTTTTTCTGTTCCTCACGCCTCGAACTCTTCGATGCACTGGTATGAGATCCTTTTGCAAAATCCTACACCTTGACATAACATGCGCGCCTAGACTTCACGAAAAATATAATTGGGTGATAGATATAAGCTTAGCTGACGGCCTAGCCGTTCCTGAAATTCATAGCGATAGGTATTGTTTTGGAAGAAGCTGTACAGTTAAACAGATGAACAGCAAAAGAGTGGATGCAGAATGCCAAAACCCGAAATAAGTAGGAAAACGCAAATCGCGCGCTTGTCTCCGTAATTTTGGGCCACCCTGTGTATCTTGTTTTAGCTAACGATTACTTTTATTCAAAGACTTTCGCAGCACCCAATATGTCATATTGTGAGACATTTCGGATGGTGCCAAACTACAGATTTCAACCTCTGCGAAAAAGGAATTCTTTCAAAAACAGGAACTCTATGGAATGAGGAGATCTTAACTTGTTTCTATTTCGCGTAACTATCAATTACTTCCATAAAAACTCGAACATCCGTGCTGTGCTTTGAAAGAATTTACAGACAAAAAATCAAAAGTTGCAAACGTTTTGCCTGCTTCTGTATGTATCTCATTCATAGTTGTCAGTTTGGGGCTTTTCAGCCTTCATCTCTGTTCGGCCACAAATTTGCAATGGATACGATGCGGGACTCGGACTTTTTGCAGTTGCTCAGAAATTTCGACTCTTTGGAAACGTGAGTAGGATCCTTTTGAGGTATTATAATTGACTCATTAAGGCTTCAACATCACACTCTCTCATTCGAAAGGTATATATTAGGGTCAGCGTTTTTTATTTCTTATCTGGAAATATAATCACTTGATGTCGTTGGAATGATCTCGTTTTTGAAATTTTTAGTTCCACAACAAAAATGCTGAAATCACAGTGACACTAATGTGGAAACATCTGAGCTTATTGAGCAAACTAAACACCACTCGCAGTACTTGGCCCGAACCATTATAGACAGGTTTATGTCTGAAGGCAAAATGGAAAGGCACTGTGCGCTGTGCTTATCCCGGCACCGAAAATCTGCACTGAAAGTTATTTGGAATGCTAGTCACAAACTCTTTGATAATTTTGTACAGCAACGTCATTATCGCAGAGTTACGGTCGGTGGATGTAGGAACCGTGCCTGTCAACTGTACATATAATCAATCATCACTTTTTTTTGTAATGGCGTTCAGCTGAAACGGACTCGACATAAAACGATCATCTATTATCTTTCCATTGCAAGTTTGCTGCAGCTTTACTTTTGTGTTTGACAAAGATTGAATTGTGTGCTCGGTTTTCTTCAGTGGTATCTTTGATATTGGCAGTTTGTTTCTTTGCGAAAAAAAAAACTAAAGCAAAAGGACTAACCCATTGCGCGGACAGATAAGACAGTGAAAAAGCCACAGTGCTCAGGCTGGAACACTTCGATCCATCTTTTCAAGAAACAATAGCTGAGAGCCTCCAAAATCTTCATGTTCAGGTATTGTGACGCTCCACATGAAAGCTTCTACGAATCTGCAGCAATCTGCTCCATAGACGTGTCAATTGAGGAAGCATTGGACTTTCCTCAGAGAATATGCACTAGGATACCGGTTGCTACAAACTTATCTGGAATAATTTATCATTTTTGAATTAGCAATAACCAATCACTTTCAGATACAAGTCAACAGCTTAAGTCGTCAAATAACTTTGCGAAAAGTGAAGAAGACATGGTGTCGCCAAGTTTCTCACTACTTTGAATGGGTTGGCGGTGTGCCAGAGCTAAGACTCATGAGTGTGCGAGGAAAGGTCAATGATTCAAGACTTTTATTTTTATTTCATTCATTCGATAGTGAGTATTGTGACAAGGATCACAGACACAGGCGCAATCTTTTTCATCCAACATTAACCGTATCTTTGGACGCTTCAGTACTTTAGTGATTCAGTATCTTAGGACTTGGTTCTGAAAAAACTTCGCTGATATCGCGAAATAACTGTACTGCATTCCAGCCTTTGCCCGAGTCGTAAAGTATGGCATGTGTGGATACTATTTTTGATAGTACCCCAAATAAGTAAAAAGATTCCCATATGAAAAAAAAACCGTTTGAGAAGCGTTAATTTTGAAAGAGAAAAGAAGTCGCTAAATAGTCGCATTAACTATGCACCAACCTAGTGGACGCAAGGTAGGTGTTTCGGACCAAACTACCCGTTATTCGAAATTGACGCGAAGATTGGAAAAGTGAAAAAGCAGTGTCTGTGATTTGTTGAGTATTTCTTACGAATAGACAACAACTTTTATACCTACAGCGAGGTAGAGTGGATTTTCTCCACAATTCAATTATCATAACTAGATTTAATGTCACACCCTAGGACTTTTATGGATCCGTCAAAGCTGTTCACCAACCTTATGGAGCTCTCATTTTTGTTTTTTTAATACTTGACCTAGAAAACATGGATGTGTTTGAAATGTGTTCAAAAAAAAAAGACAAGATTTAGCACCAATGCAGCAACACTGAATCCAGGACGTGAGTAACCCTTCTGCCTCTCCTATACAAGAAACAAATGTCTGGGTGTGAAACATTACGAGAGAGAACGAGGCAAAGACATTCTGTACTTCACGATCTAATCGTCTCCAATACCGTTAAAATCACGCACTTGATGCTTCGCGAAATTGTGCGTGAAGGGAATGAGTAGACCGTAAAGGGAGGGGGGAAGATTTCAACGCCTCATTAACAAAACCGTGCAGCGCTCCAATCTCCTCCCTTGCGATGATACACATTTAAAATGTTCTCCTCAACGAAACGAGCTTGCTGAAACATGGGACGGCATAGCTGGTCACCCAAGTTCTGACTTAATCACAACGTTTCACGTTCTCCTCTGCGAGAAAGTGCGGCTTCGATAGGTACAGATACTTTTCTGACAATGACATTTCGGCCCACAAGCCTATTGAGGTTGTGGCTCTCACATTTGTTCACCGACTTTTTGCAACTTCTTCCTTTTCATTCACATTCGCAGGTGCATTTTTTACGTGCTTCATTCGCCAACTTGGAATCTCATCCGTTCCAGGTTAACTTGGTTGCTCGTCAACTATGTAAAGTAAATTTCGTGACGCTGGCCTTTTGGACGTTCCAACATAGTCATCAGGGATTGTGGCTTGGTGGTGGAATCTGCTTCAGTGAGATGGAAAATCAAGACGCCGTGTGAGCTCCATTTTTAAACGTAACATTGCATTATGGCTGAAAAGAGGTGTAATGGCCTTTTCTGCATGAGAGGTGCACCGAAAGATGCGCAAAAGATCAGAGTATTTGATCCGGTGGCCAACAGGAGGACACCAAAAGATCTCCCAGTGGTGGCTTTGTACTGTGTTTGGTAATACAACCACATGGACCGAACCACGACCCCTATCATGAGGAACCGGAAATGAGCCTCCTTGAGTTCTGTGCGAAAGACTGGTAAGCCAGTTCTTCATAAGGTAGAGCGAGCCACCAAAACTGACTCAGTATAAATTCTCCGAGTGTCGATGCTAAGGTTAAGCAGGGAACCTAGCGAACAAACGTTCCTCAACATGCGTTCATCATCATAAGCTGGATCAATGCGAAGCCGGATAGTGATCATAGCCGTAGAGAGGTGTTGTTGATGCCAACTACTACAAAAGGATAGCTTATACCAGATTTGTGCGTTAGTGGCGCGTCAGACGCACGCATGCACTTGCTGTGTATCTTCCATGATAACCCGTCAACGCTGCATGTTCACTTCGCGCTTCGATGCGATTAGCAGTGAGGCTGAGCTGCAAGTGTGTCCGTCTCTAGCCCTATAAGCATCGCTACTGATTTATTCGTTGAAGCAGAGCGAGAGGAGAAAAATGTAAACAGAACCTTTATATTCTCCTAGATAGTTCAACTATCAAGACGAAATGAGCAGGAGACAGCAGCAAGTATTGATTACCTAACGGGCAATAAACGTTGCCGGCGCTAGGTGAGACAATGCAAAAGATGAAGAATTGCTTAAGATTTCTGTGCTGTTTTCTCTTCGCTTCAAACCAGTGAGCACGAGCTCTTTCTTCACGGAACCATAATAATTGTGGTTTAGAATGAGAAACTGCGTATCTGCTATTGCTACTTTTCTTCAAACCCATGTAATCTCAACTTTCCAAAGGATAGATGTGACGAGAGAAGAGTATCTCTTTTTGAAACTCATTGCCCTCTTCGAAGGTAAGTTGAGCTTGTTATTGAGTAAAATCAGTTTATTTAGTTTTTATTTGGTTCAGTTTATTAGTAATAATCCTATAAAAAACATTCACAGAACCTTATAATATGGCGGATCGTAACAAATATTTCAGTACTGGACATGCATTTTTTGCCTCAGGATCGGTTGATTATGGACAAGGCATTGAATAAATATCGATCGGCATTGGTTTTTCACATCAGACGCAGTCATCCGGAGTTACGCCATGAAGCCGTTATAGAAAGAGTTTCAGCGCTGCTCGGAGTGCTGACTTATCTGGAAGTAAGCAAGATGATTACAATTTAATTCCAACCATTTTCTTAACCTAGAGCCTGTGGTATGCTTCACAGTGACGCTGTTGTCGTGGTCATTCCAGTGATCCTCCCATGCGAATGCGCTATTCAATGCAAATTTTGTGATAAGCTATGAAAAGGCATAGTTTTATCTTGATCAGCGACGGTGTCCTTGTGAAATATGCAAAATATAGCTCTAAAGCGGTTGCAAATTCATATCATTGGTTTCAGTCCATCCTCGACTTCCACAATATTCATATGGAGGAAATCATTTTTCAAAACAACGCTAATATGCAAGGACGTCTCACTGCAGAAATCCACCTTACCAAAAATCGATATGATTGAATTGCTGCGTTCGCACATAAATCCATCTGTTGCTGACATTTTCGGTGCTCACTGTTTTAGGATGATCATGAAGTATGTTTGATGAAACAATTATTATAATAGTGTAATTTCTCAAATGGAGCACCTCAATCAAATGGAGCATCTCGAATTTCTCCGACAGTAAGAGTGCGGTCAGCAACAAAAGCCCAACACACTAAATTTCACTTCCTGAACGCTGAGAACTCCGTTCATATATAATAGTTATTATTATCTCGGAACGAAGTACGCCACCTACTGAAAATCCATGCAGCATGAATGGACATCTACCAACCTTCGTCAAATTTCGTAGATTGAAACACGCATCCGGTGTTCGCTAACCATGAGCGCTGTGAAAAAAATGGGCTACAAGAGGTTTTTCTGCTTTATTCTTCGTGTACCATTCTGCCGGGATGATGGAGAGCCACCACTCCAATGGTTCCAGACTTATTTGCAAATTGAGTTCCTCACTAACTAATTTAACACGTTCGCGACACACGCGCTTTTGCGTACATGGGACCCGTGCTCGACCGGTCGAGCACGTGGTCCCACGCGGTAGCAATTTTTCCTCCCCATATAAAAACCAAGATTTTTTCGTTAGAGTTATCCTTTCCTTCGTAGTTCTTGAAGGTTCCCTCCATTTCTGTTGTCTACTGATTTGTCGTTGTTAGATTTTTTTGGAGTCTGTTGTTCTTCTAACTGTTCCAGTACGAAAAATCTAATAAAAAAAGTTTGAGAAAATGTCTGCTTTGCCCGCCGCGTGTGTGACACTCTAATACCTCTGTTACTACTACGGAAGAATCAGCCAACTATGGACATTTCACAAAGATATAACACTAAATGTGGAGTGCTCGACCGGTCGTGCACGCGGTCGCGAACCTGTTAACTCGTATGGGGCCCTAGAACATCAGGTGAGGCAGGCATTTGAGGCTCGACCAAAACTTCGCGTTCGCAAAACTTTCAAAAAAAAAACATAGTGGAGAAGCGAATCTAGTCACACAAGCAGGAAACTCCCATTCTTATGAGCTGCACACGGTGTATGAGGGAGAACCAGACTGACTTTCAGAACGCCCTCAACTCACGTCACCAGTTTAGAGAGGAAAGTTCTGCAAAAGTGCTCCTTGCCCACCTTCTCCTAAGAGTAATAATATTGTTTTGAAGCAACCGTATTCTTATGCTGGTTATATTTATTTAGGATTTTATCACGAGATTCGGAATAGATCTCCACAAATCCTAAGAAGTCCGCATCGCAATTTGTAAATTGTAGATCGTAATTACGCACTTCTATGTGGTTTTTATTGGTGAGAAAAAGACATATTCCATGGTTGGAATAAAATTTTTTTACCTACATGTAGAAACAAAGGGATAATAGTACTGCGTAGGAAAACTCTATATCATAGCATATAAGAGTTTAAAAGAAGTGCTAAGTTTCCCTGTGTGAGATAATGTCTAACATCCGCTACGGTAGCGCAGGCTGTGTGCGGAGTTGATGGTGCAAGCACATTCGCAGATGATATTGCGGTGTTTGGAGCGTAGCCCCGTTTCTCGTCGCATGACCTGCACAACAAACGCAAAAGTGGGCGGAGCTGGCGTGCCTATTCCGCCGTTAGCTGAGCGTACTTCCTCCTTTGGCCTGCTATAATCCTGCTACGCTGATGGCAGGAGCAAGGCTTTCCAACTGATAGGGGGAGCCGAGGGTCTCCGACATGAAGGAGGTCTGGGGCTTGTCAGAAAAGCCAAAAGTGAAGGGGGTCGTAGGTTGACGGGTGGGGGGGGGGGGAGGGAGGTCGCTACATTACACAACTCAATCACAAAATCACATCATCTACAATGTAGCAGCTACTCTTTGCCTTGATCTCTTTAGGCAAGCTCAGGTATGCCTTTCCATCTGCAGCGGAACTGACGGCGGCGGCGCAATGAGTCATCGAGCCTCGACGAGGACAAGTTTGCCCCCCCCCCCCGACGCCACCGTTCACGAAGCATCGAGGACCCACGCATTTTATTGTCCACACTCACCGGGCCCCCGAATGGGCGTCGGTTACCGCCTACTCCGTAGCATTCTTCTCAAATCCATTAGGCGTCATGATTCATTTAATGTGACATGGGATGTTCGTCAGCCGGCCTGTCACTACGGCCTGTAACCGGCGTTCGATTGAGGGAGAAGGATTCCCCCGTGGACAAGGGACTTATTTGTTAGAGGCCGATCCATGCTCGCCTCTCATGCGCTTCCCAGTTGTTAGAGTGCGAGCTTTTTTGGCCAAATCCGAACTGCAGGATACAGCCTACACAAAGCATTTGCAGACACCCACGCGCGTGAGTGCATGATCACACTCATACACCGGCCGTATGAATAGAATCCAGCACTGTCTTACTACGCAGTCCATCTCCTAGATTTACCCGCGTCGCAGGGCAAGCGCATGGCTGTTTTTGGTCCGCGGTAGACCCCCTATCCGCCATCCGGGGTCGCGCCACCTAACCTCGGGGCAAATCGGCTGGGACCCCTCGTAGGAGGATCCGTGGAGAATCTGGCATTAATTTCAACATAAAACACACTCAAACTGCTATTATTTGCAAAATGGGAGGGTTTGAGGAATATCAGCACTCCATATCCTACCGCCTGGTGCCCAATAACCTGCCCTTTTAATGGTAGTGAAAAGTGGCAGGAAAAGGCAATTTTTACCTTATAACTTCCTTATTTGAAACGTGGACATATTAGTGAAGGGGACGTACGGATCACTTTAGTCGAATAACACCCACATATATCAGTTTTCGTTTCTTCCGGAAAATCATGGTAAATCGTTCCCTCTAAAAATGACGTCAAACTGACAAGTTGTTTTTGATACCCTTCACTCTATGAAAATTTTCAGTGCGAGCAGTGCTATTCTTTATTCCTTCAACCCCTTGCAATACGTGAAATTCGACGCTCCAATCACATTTTAGATTATCACAGGTTATGACCATTTGCATTCTTATTTCCTTAATCTCACTCTTCATATCCGTTAACTGAAAATAACTAATGTCATTGATTTTTTTTACGCGGGCTTTGACCGGTCACTTTTTCTTCCTCGCTTAAGTGAAGGGAGTCTGCCGGACCACAGTCTAATATGAAGGGGCCAGAGCCTTGGCTCCGACTATCGCACCTACGCCCGCGCGGATACGCGACCGCATCCCGCGTGTCTGGTCAGACCTCACACGGGGCGGTGGTTTCAATCAAGCCTTGGTCGGCTGGACCATTCCCGTAGAGTTTGTCTAATCTCCGCCACAGTGGAGGCAAGACCATGGTTTCAAAGCCATCTGCATGTATACACCTCCTAGAAGGCGGTTCGCCTCGTGGAACAAAACAGGGTCGAGCAATACGTGCATATGACCTGCGCCATGAAAGCTCGCAGCAAGTTTTCACCAGTACCTACATCAATCATTGTTGCTTCACGCGCGAGTGCCTGCTACAAGCCTGTATCGGCCCAATGTGTGCGTGTTCGCTGGCGGTTCAAACACCCTAATGTCTGAGTTGATTGGATCAGAACATGCACATACATTTATTTGCGAAGGCTTTTGAATGAAGACCGATCAACGTAGCGAGTATATACGCAGTAGGCTGCGGGTATACTCCTCGAGGAGTATAGCACCTAGCATCGCCGTCACCGTAGCGACTTAATTTTTAATACCTATCGTTGTAGGGGGTCCTAAGTTGGCGATTGATCGTCGGACCCGCCCACAATCAGTATGTACCAAAAATGAAGTCTCCGATCTTTAGCGATACTAGATGCTATAGCACGGTACTCGAAGGGCGCCCGCACGATAGTCTCTGACCGCATGGAAATGGTTTCTCGCCCGAACGGAATTCGCTGGTCATTCGCACGGAGTAGGATGGCCTATCGCACGGAATTTACTGCCCGCCCACGCAAAATAGCTGCTCATTTCTGTATACTAGACTACCTTCCATCACGATCAGGTCCAATAAGTACAAATTGCATACGAATCAGATTTATTCTATAAATAAAGCACATTTGGACCGTAGAAAGAATTGGAATAACTGAAGAAAAAAGCAGTAATCCACAAAGAAGCAGGTGTGGGTGAACATCTAGAAAAACAACGAAAAGTCATAGTTGGTCTTCTTCGTTCTCTCTAGAGGCAGGGGTACTTGCATCAAAGAGCGCTCTTTTGTGCTTTCCCTGGAAAAAAGTATCATTTAGTCACCACCTATTCCAAGAGTATATGCCCAATAAATTACAGAATCTCACATTATGAGATATCCGGCGACTTTTTCCGTGATCACTCCCATAGAATCTTTCTAGAAGAAAACTTTCGCCAATATAAATGGGCACTGCTTAGAGGCAGAAGGTTGAATAAAAGCTTACGTCATTTGAAAAGCTTCAAGCTGTCAGCACGGAGCAGTGAGTGAATAGATGTAAATATAGCGACAACTGAGCGAGACAGCCTACAGAAACAGGTCCCTCCACCTTAACCAAAATCGTCGATCCTCTCCTCTTCATATTTGATCCTCCTGAAACCTCTACCTGCCAGGAGATTGGCGCTTTTCAATGTAATTTCCAACGAGCAAAAGTTAACACGTCTAACCAACATGTTACCTACATATTGACGAAGTCCCATCTTCGCCCAGTTCTTGGTGCGCTCTCATCTTCCATCCGCACATGCAGTTACGGAATGAGAAATGAATCGGAGTCAGGAATGACCTATCTTTCCCTTGCTTATGCTATGAAATGATTTTATAGTAAATGCTCAGAACCCCTGGAACAACTCAGGCACTTTCACCGGTCAGGCCGACGGCAAAACTGAGGTATCGGGCAGGCCCCGGCCTTTACTTTTTCGACACCGGGCAGGCCCCGGTCATTGGTTTGAATGACGCGGGTATACCGGTCAGGCCGACAACACAGTTGGAATACCGGGCAGGCCCCGCTCAGGTAGGAATGATAGTGTGAGATGATATCCAAGTGATAATCACTGCAGAGCCGTGAGAACTCAGCGTTCATTTTATCGTGTCCGTTCTTGGGGAGCAGCATCATCTCTTATTGTGGTAACGTAAGTTTTCCTGATCTACCCTTATCTATCAGCTGTAGATTGAGTCGTGCGGAAATTCGTATGACTCAACATACAGGACACGATCAACCACAGCTGCACTTGTCACCCGGCTTGGCGCACCGCATCTGAGACGCGGCGCGGAGCCTAGCTAGGCGGTGTTGCCAGGATTTTATTTTTGAGTGAAGTCTCCTGAACTGTTCTATTTATAGATGGGTTTTCTAGATAAAATGTTTGAGATAACGTGATACTGGTTCACTTCCGTCACGCGAGTCTGAGGAAAAAATCGCCCTGCAGTTGTCTTCTCCGAAGGAATCTTCTTTTGCCATTATTTCTTAAGAAGATGATATATGGCGTAGGTTGCGGTCGTTGCAGTGGTTTATGGCTGCTTCTCCCCAACCACGAAAATATTTAGGTGAATCGGTGAAGACACTTTATCAAGATATCATGTGTTGAAAGTGTCGATATCTGAAGTGGAGTCATGATAATATTTGAAATAA
>KN727980.1:0-23307 GCA_000816745.1 Ancylostoma duodenale | reverse complement strand
GTAGAGAAATGTGGCAGTAATAAACGCCAGTGCTCTAAAGATGGTGTTTGTTGTTATTTTTGCTTTAAACAGTATTTTAATGCGTGAAGGAGGATTCCCGCAGCGTATTTTGAATGGTTTGCCGGGCAGGCCGGCTACTCATTACTGGGCAAGCCGCGGGAATACACCGGTCAGGCCGTATTCAAAACATCGGGCAGGCCGACTAAGGTGCTTCGGCCTGGCCGGTATTTGATCACGGCCAACCCGGTAAAAGTGCCTGAGAAGTTGCAAACAAGGACTTCTCCAAAACAACTCGCAAACAAGCTCAAATAAAGTTGTTTTCGAGCTTTTGCTAAAAACAGCTTGCAAACTAGTATGACGTCATCACCGGCCCGGAAAAATAGTTGCAGACTAGCTTTTCATTTTGCAACTATTTTAATAGGAAGACAAAGCAGCTATTTTACCAGCTTTCTCCAAAAACAGCTATTTTACTAGCTTTGCGCTGATACTCTCCAGTTATCACATAGAAGTGAAAGAATCCTTCGCATGTGGTAGGGTATTTTAGCGGTCCCGTATAATGGAGAGCGGTAGTTACACCATATTCATTCACAGCGTATGTATAAGTTTCACGTTCTTTGCCTCGATTTTGTAGGTTTCTTCAAAACAGGTGTTCAAATGACTCACGCCACTCAATCATTAGCTAATGAAGCTTTAGACTTTACGTTAAGTTAGAACCTTCCTAATAAATGTGCAGTACGAGCATAGCCCGAACAGCGCAATGCGTCAAGTAGAAAGCATTGCAGCATCTCCTCCCAACTGCTGCCATCCTGACCTCGATTGCTTCGATAAAGAGGGAAGCTTGGCCAGCAACTGAGCGGATGACAGAAACTGCAAAGAGATGCAGCTAGGGTTTTTACTCGACGCATTACACTGTTGGAGTTGAGTTCGTGCTGCTCAGTTATCAGAGTTGCTGTTTGGGCATCTGGTGTAGAAACGATTTTCTTTCGAATATGCAGCCTGTTTAGACAATTTCGTATCTTGGCTGAGCGATGTACGACTGCGGAACGTAATGAACTGATACGAATGGTAGCCGAAGATCGTCCACAGTTAGATATGAGAATCGCAGAAGCGCAGTGGATTCTATCGCTCTAGCACAAGTTGTTCTTATTGTTAGATTTGTGACTGGTTCGCGTCACACAGATTGAAGACGTTAACGAATGCCACCAATAAAATTGTTGTATTTTGAATGAATGTTATTCACAATACATTCCTGTTCTAACATGAGTGATTCGGGGAACAAGTATTTAACCAGCTTTTCATTTTACAGCTATTTGGCAAGGAAGAGGTCGAAACAGCTATTTCACAAGCTTCCCATTTGCAACTATTTAGCAAGCAAGTGGCGAGAAATAGTTTACCAGCTTTTGAAAAACTAGTTTCTGATGCGATCTGAAACTAGTTCCTCAAAAGCTGGTTAAATAGTTGTTGCAGAGGTTCTGAGTGGCTTCATTTTTGTCCGCCTCGCTCGGTCGTTATCCATGCGAGCCGCCCGCACGGTGCTAAGCCCCGCCCCCTCATTTAGGCGAGCCGCCCGCACGGTACGGCCCAATTGCGAGCAGCTCGCACGGCACGAGTGTCTGAGTATCGATCCTCGTCGGATGGATAGGGATAAGGATCAATACGTATATTTTCTTATCCGACCGGATCGGACTCCGATGCACTATAAATGTAGCCTCAGTCGCGAGTCACACGAACGCATCCATTTGCACACGATGTTCCATGGTGAGCGGTGAATGCAGCATTCCATACCATGAATGAAGGGAAAAGTCGCAAACGCGTGCGCCTCACCTACGTCTGAGCTGCGTCATGACTGCGAATGGGTCTCGCCCTCATGATAAAGACACATGCGCGTCGAACGCACGCATCTAGTATAAACTGCGCAGATGACTAAGAACGCAGCCTGCGACCGTCGAGTAGTGCCGCAAATTGGGAGATTCGCTTGCGTCTGTATTGCGTCGCAAGCTTGTCTGGGTCCATCCTTCATCACACCGTCGCACGCATGACGAACGCACTCATCTAGTCTCAGTCGCACTGGACGCGCCGTAGACCACTCCAAGCCTCATACATATTATCACGTTAACATTATTTGATCCCGAACCACCATTTCTCATCATTTTCCATGAGCCAACCCAATAAGGTTCATTTTACATCTATATCATACCCTGTGTGGTTACGCACAACGGAATCCTTCAGAGTTAAATAGTGAAGGTTGGGTAAAGCACTCCGATTCTTTTTAGTATCTACTTAGTATAACGTTGTTGAAGATACATTTGTAGGTTGAAGTGCAGCAATGGATTATACCAAACTAATGCAAGGCATGAGAAGCACATTTGGCTACATGAGCTCTTATTTCTCTTGGGGGGTAGGCTGAATTTTGGAATATTATGACACATATTTTAGGCGAAACTTCCCGACCAAACAAATTTGCTGAGTGCAAAATATTAGCGCTCATGCAGATTATAGCATGAGCGCTAATGTAATTGCTTTTTCAAGTTACGTTATGGCTTTCTTCATAATGCTGAAGCCATATGTATGTACTATGTTGACATGTGGAAAAATTCACACTCTGCAATAATTTTGCACGACTTCGTTGTGAAATTAGGTTTTTTTTTGCCAGAAGAAACCAGCAACCGCGTCTCCAGCACCGGAACAGGGAAAAGAAAAGACAGATAAGCCGAAGACAGGCGAGGGTGCTTCCAAAGAAAGTGCACCTGGAGGTGCACCAGCAGCTACACCAGCGAGTGCGCCAGCAGCAACACCTGCAGCTAAACCAGGAAATGCACCAGCACAAGGAAGTACACCAGCACCAGCACCTGCAGCTAAACCAGGCACTGCACCAGCACAAGGGAGTACACCAGCACCAGCAGCTACACCAGCAGCAGCACCAGCAGCTAAACCAGAAAGTGTTCCAGCGGCTGCACAGAAGACTGGTGGGGGTGCTTCTAAGGAAAGCGTACCTGGAAGTGCACCAGCAGCAGCACCTGCAGCTAAGCCAGATAGTGCACCAGCACAAGGAAGTACACCAGCGCCAGCGCCGGCAGCTACACCAGCAAGTGCACCAGCAACAGCACCAGCGGCCAAACCAGGGAGTGCCCCAGCACAAGGAAGTACACCAGTACCAGCTCCAGCAGCTACACCAGGAAGTGCACCAGCAAGCACACCAGCAGGAACTCCTGGAACTGCAGCGACAAAAACTGGAGCTCCCACTGCTCAAAAGGTACACGTACAAAAATAGTTCACCCGTTTTCGCTCATCTATAATACTTGAAATTTAGGCCACGCCATCTTCCGACCCTGCCAAAAAGGAAGACAAACCTTCCGGAGAGACCAAAAAGGGCAGTGGCAGTCCCATACTACTCACAGAGAGAAATGTAAGTTATTGTAAAATCCATACAGTCTGCTGTCTCTTGCAGCTTTCCTCCATTACAGGAGCCTTTACTCATGGCTCCAGGAACATTCCAAAAACCGCAAGCTCCGAAAGAAGCAGCTTTGAAACCTGCGCAGCCATCTAAACAGGCCTTTCAAGCACCGGCTACAAAACAGCTCGCTCCAACCCTGGATCCGAATTACCAAACTCTTGCTGGTCTAAGCAACGACGATATATTCAAACCAAAGGTGAATATGAATTGTTGCTATGAAGATGGAATGATTTTCCTGATCACATACATTTTAGGGAACTCCGCCTGCTCCTAGTAAACCAACGTTCCAAGCTCCAGGTGGACGTCAGATCGCAGCCGCAACGGATCCCAACTACCAAACTTTGAACGGCCTCTCTAACGACGACATATTCAAACCAAAGGTGAGCAGGCGTTGTCCTCGTACAACCCAAATCATTTCTTAAACGTTTATGCATTTTTAGGGAAATCCGCCTGCTCCTACGAAACCAAACTTCCAAGCACCTGCTGGACGCCAGGTGGTTCCAACTATGGATCCGAACTACCAAACGCTTGCTGGTCTGAGTAACGACGATATATTCAAACCAAAAGTGGGACGAGTTGTTCTGGTAGAGACCGAATGATCCTCCGGCTAGCACATCTTTTTCAGGGGAATCCGCCAGCTCCTACTAAACCAAAATTCCAAGCACCTACCCCTCAGGTCGCAGCAGCAGCAGATCCAAATTACCAGACCTTTAATGGTCTCACTAATGACGATATATTTAAACCGAAGGTAGGACGAGTAGTTCTTTTCGATATCATCGAAGCATTCGGAGGAGTGCTGTGCCACAACATGTCTTTTTTGGTGTGAGCGGATCTCAAAACTGCAAGTTTCTTTCCAGCAACACCCCGCACATTCCGGCGAGAAGCTGCACTTTGTTACGAGAATGACGTCAGTACTTGCGCCTTGTAATATGCCCCTGGTTGAGAAGGCGTACTACGTGACTATCCCCAAACAATCCGCTGTTGATCCTACTCTATAACAAAGCGATAGGACATATTACGAAATATGTCTGTCTGTGGCCGGGTGACTCATCGTCTGAAGGAATCGAGGGAAAGCCGATTTTTTTCCGTTTAATGAACAGAATCCCCAGTGATTAAGGTAGAGATTCGCAGAAAAAAAAACAGGGAAAGATTGAAGAGGGTTTCCCACACCTACCGGAAAGAGTATATCGCAATTTACTGAGAATGAAAAGTCGAGGGCGTTATGATTGCATGCCCGCGGTTGAAATGGTTGAAATGCTTGAACTGCAAGCACGTTTGGAGTCCAAGTGAACAGAATCCAGAAAAAAAAAACGGGCAAAGACGACCCTCGCCTCCTTGATCTCTCTAAATCTAATGACGTATTCGGAAGCACCTTTCTCGATGCAACATCATACGCACTACATGTAAGCCAACAAAATAGGCACGCGCCTTTCAAAGCAAAAGAGGACCAATAGGACATTACGAGTGATCGTCAGAAAAAAGACTCGTCACTACTTCTTTTGTTAAACTCGTCAGGACTTTACTTGCCTGAGAGTTCGGGAAGAGAGCGTATGTGGAAGGCTTGAAAGGCCACGACGGCGTGAAGAATATCGTTAGAATGTAGTTGCGGCAAGACCGAGCGGTGCTGTTAGCAGCTGTAGCTTAACCCCATGTAGAGCCTGGTTTTCCTTTTATAGTTTTTGATGCCGCAGAGCCCTCAGAGCCCTGCCGCAGAGATACAAGTAGAGACCAAAAGAGAACGGGTCCCAAAAGTGTTTCGAGCTCAAAAACAGTGAATCGGGTGACTACATCACAGTTTTAGGAAGAAAAATCGGTCAGGACTATTTATTAAAGGAGAAAATGGGAAACATTCTGTCATGAACAGAAAGGGTCACCTGAGAATTCAATTTATTTCATCTCAATTGGCTGGGAAAGAAAATTCTATCCCCTTTATGACAGTGATTTTCTTAAAGTGCAGCTACAGCAGAGGTAACGTGGCGCACGAGTCCGAGGAAGAGCGCCCCTAAGCGGCGCTCTGGCTCGGGGGGGTTTTTCCCAGAATGTACATAGCTACTGCAGAGGTAACGTGGCGCACGGGTCCGAGGGAGAGCGCCGCAAAGTGGCGCTCTCACTCGATTCCTCAATAAAACCGTATGATGTCTCCCGAAGGTTCCTTGGATTTTCCCCGAAAGTGGCGGAAGAGGCGCATCGTCAGCAGGGACTTTTGCACGAATTCGGAGCGAATAAATATCCTTCTTCTATGTCTTCCTTACAGGGGAATCCGCCAGCTCCTACTAAACCAAAATTCCAAGCACCTACGCCTCAGGTCGCACCGGCAACAGATCCAAATTATCAAACCCTAAACGGTCTCACTAACGACGATATATTCAAACCAAAGGTAGGACTAGTTATTCTTGGAAACACAAAATGATTTTTTTGCTTAAACATCTTTCTTTCAGGGAAATCCGCCAGCTCCCACTAAACCAAAATTCCAAGCTCCTACTCCTCAGGTTGCACCAGCTACGGATCCGAATTACCAAACCCTAAACGGTCTTACTAACGATGACATATTCAAACCTAAGGTAAGACGTGGTAGAAAAGGAATGATTTTTTATGCTCCTATATCGTTCTTTTAGGGAAATCCGCCTGCTCCTACTAAACCAACCTTCACCGCTCCAACTCCTCAGGTCGCAACAGCGACGGATCCAAATTACCAAACTCTAAACGGTCTCACTAACGACGATATATTCAAACCTAAGGTGGGATGGGCTGTTGCTACCTTCAGAACCAGATAATCTTCTTTTCCAAATTTCACTGCTAGCTTCCATGTCACTAGATTTGTATGTACCGCAGAAAAGGGCACTCATGTTTATCGACTCGGGGTCTACGGGAGGTTGTGAATCACGCAACAGCGCAAGGCTCATACTTTATGCCTTTTTGATCTTCAATCTTACTATAAAGACCAAACATTACGAAATTTGAGGATTATGAATCACACTATTCACGTTACATTTAATTTGTATCATCATACTTCATACTGTCATACAAATAATTTGCTCAATAAAAAACAAACAGATATTTGGACTGCATTTTAGGCCAGCGCTCCCACTCCGGAAGTAAAGAAGCAAGCTGGTCCACCTGCTCCCCCACCACCGTCGGCTAGTAAGCCTCCTGGACCGGTTCAAGAAGATAACTATGAAAACCTATCACTTCCGGATAACTTTAACATTAACAATCTCCAGCCGCCGGTAGGATAGTCCTCTCAACAGCGAACTTGCTCCGTTACAGTGTTGTTCATAAAAGAAATAAATTCAGCCACCAGGCCCACCACCTGCTGAAAACGCACAAGAAGGAGGAGGAGAATATGAGTCGGCTGACATACTCGACAAAATGGATTTCCTCGGTCAGGTGAGTCGTTCTGGGAGAGTTTCGACTAGCCAGTCAATACGCAATTTTCCAACCCGATCTGCAACAAGTCGTGTTTTCAGAATGCTGAACCACCACCACCACCAGACCAGAAGCCGGAGAAGGTTCACCACTGATACAGTAGTATAGTAATACCATCGTATGCCAAAACGAATAAGATCAAAAGCCGAGTCAATTTTTATACATAAAGATAGATTAGACGTGTAGGTAGAGTAGAAGAGCAAATGAAGCGCATCGACTCCTCGATGGGCATGTTCGTTTGATTAAAGAAAATGGGTGATCGTTGTGAGAGGAAAATCAGAGTAAAGTACACGGGAGCTACCAGATACAGATCTGTACCATGAGCAAGTCCATCTTATGACTTATCTATGAAAAGTTGGCTGTTGAACACTTATAATAAGCTTCTGGTTTCCATAATAGAACAGAAATTTTGATGAAGGGAATTGATGAATAAACACACTTTCTTATATCGGAAGTTGAACAATGGATTTTCTAAGCACGAAAAAAAGTTCTGTCTGAACAATGTGCTGGCGATATCTTAGAACAGATCGTATGAGGAGTTTAAAAGGCATTCATTTAGCAGGATCGTCCTAGATGACGATACAGAACCTGCAGTACACATCATCTGATAGTGGTCGAACCACACGAACCAGTCAACTAGTCAGTACAAAACTTCTAACAAACTATGAAACCACAGAACTTCCTGATGAAGCAGATTCCGGAGAATTGCATTCAAATGTTAGGGAAAGTCCTCTTGGTTTTCCGAACAGTACGTTTTCTTGACTTTTCAAAAACAGAAAAGCACATTAAGAAATGTATAAATTACCATCACGTCCTTGCACTCTTCGCCCATTTTTGGAAAGCTTTTCGATGCCTTCGGCATAGAACTGTTCTGGCATTGACACGGAAAAATTGTCCAACCAATGATCCAGGTCATCTTCGTTATCGAACGCCTTACCTCGCATGGTATTAGAGAGGGACAGGAGAAGGTAGTTGTCTTTCGGCGCAAGGTAAGGGCTGTACGTTGAGTAAGTCAGCACTCTCCATCCGAAGTCGAATGACTTTTGGTGAGTCACTCTTATAGAAAGCGAGCGAGCACTGCCGTGCACGAATCGGATCGTACCGTTATTTGGACCCTTTTCTGCGATTTTTGCAAACATTCTATCCAGCTGCAGATAGTACAGGTCTGTCATGAGGGCAATGTCGCAAAGCAGCAGCTTATAGTGGACGATGCCTTTGCTGTCACACCGAGCAGTGACCACAACCTTCAGAGGCTGATCACCTGTCTTCGGCTGCGGCTCAGGCTGCTCATCCTTGTCAACTCAGTGTCGATAGTGCTGGGTGTTGACGTACAGACACCTCATCTCGTGTAAAGATGGACTTCAGCCGGTTTTCAGTGCTCCTGTACGAGTGCAATTCAGTAGCCACTTCTACTCATGGTTGGAGAACGCACCCGGTCAGATTATGATAACTCACTGTGATAATTTTTCTACCTCGCCCAACTTACGCAGGTGATCGGCGATGTTGGTGAAGTGAACACCCAATAATTGCGTCTTTCCACGCGTAGTTTGCCTGGATCTGAATCCACCAACACCCGCAATCGATCATCGTCGACTCCGGATGCGCGTCTCGACCATGCGGAAACAAGTTGAAGTCGCCAAAAGGAAGGTGTCTGGACCAGTCGTGTGCAGTGCGTTCGGATGCTGTACCGCCGCCAAATACAGCGTTAATACGGCGACTTGATGCGATTGCTGATTCACCAAATTCGAAGCCGTATACTAAAAGGTCGTAAATGTTCTGCTTTGAAATTTCCATATCCCCGGAATGGATTGCGCAGGAGTTTGAAAGTAAAGATAATAATGAACTTGCACGTACTTGAGCTCCTTATATATAGAAAAGACAGGTTGCTGCAACTCAGCGTGGGGTTGAGAAAAGCGCACTTCCGAAAACCGCGAGAACTTTCCCTACAGCCATAGTTTCATAGGGTTGTCGATGGTTTATTAAGATTGGGAAGGAAAGTTTACCTAAATTAAGTGAAACACAAGAGGAAGGCGCACAAAGCAACCTGAATTGACCGACTCTCTCATCGGAGAGCCGGACATGCCTACAGTGTGGGGCCTACACAATTTGGAACGCTGCTGGATCATTATTGATTGTTAGTTTATTGAGGGTTTTTGTTTAAATCTGTACATGTACTCCATTTCATTGTTCTAGTATTGGAATATCACTGCACGCACACATAGCTTTGGCAACTCATTTTAATCACCAGTCAGAGACGCAGAGCGACCACGACTGACTTCAAAAACCAATGCAACCTGGTACTAATTCAGCCATTAGCTGCTATGTATTCTTCTCTATTCAGTATTTCCTGTATTTTCCTCTCGCATACAATTGCGTCTAACACGGTTTTAATCCCATCGATATACCTGGTTCGTATATTGACAAAAATTTTAGTATGTCCAAATTCCTATCAGAGAATTAATAAAGTAAAGTATTTCACCAACTTCAAGGTCGATGCTTTCGTGAGCTTTATATACCAGAATTTGTTCCACATTATATGAACTTTGCTTACATGGTTGTCGAATAGGTTTCGGCGGTTTTTATATCGTTTGGTTTTTTTTTGCTTGTTTATCCCCATTTTCTGTCAACTGGGTTGGAGCATATACTCTTTTGACATCGTTCTCCTTGTTTCTTGTTGAAACTAGCACGGATGTCGACTTATTGGTTCAAGTTTTCACTTTTGAAATAGCATTGCCAATCTCAAACAATTTCGCAGACTATGGCATTTCCACCCTACAAGAGATTGCTTTGTGCTCCACCGCCTGCTTTTCAACCGTTTGGAAAGCAGCCATAAAACAAGTGTTTAAATTGTTCCCCTACCCGGAACTTCCTTTGCAATACCTGGAATTTATGTAAAGGGTGTTTCAAAAACGAGTAAACTCCAATATCCACAATTACTCCGTTAAAAGAAGAACTTTCAGAACGCGAATTTGTGTCTCTGTTTTGTTCTTGTGTCTGAAAGCGTCATCGAGATTATCAAGAATAAACGACTTGTCGCTTTTGTTTACAGTGGGTAAATTTTTGTAGTGTTAGTACGTGTACGCCGGGCAATCATAATTACGTGTGGACAGGCTTCGAGGCTACAACTGTTGGAGCTGTAGAGCCTCGATACTATGTTAGAGTCATTTTCTCTATTGTTTGTCTGTACTCTCTATGACGAGTGCGCATGCCATGCATTACCAGCGGAATGTACGGCGCATCGCTGTAGGACCCTAGTTTCGTCAATCAGCTGCTCACTCCTAGACTGTGCCTGTGCTATAGCTGGTAAATAAACCTTCGAAGCTCGTGGAGTGCGGACACAACAACTGGCGATCAGGTTGAAGAAGTTGGATCATCTGCTGAGGACCAACTTCACGCCGACTTCAGAATGCCGAGCTCCTCCCAGGCCGTGGAGTCTGAACAAGCTCCAAAATGGCTCGAGGATGTACTCCAAGTGCAATTTCAGCACTTGCAGCTTCTCCAGCAGCAAAACCAGAGAATTGCTGACCTGGTTTCTATGCTGGTCGAGAGACAGAAGGCCTCGACCAGCGCTGCCGACTTCGCATCACCCGCACCCAGGGTCGATCCTTACGGAGACCTCGTGCGTGATCTCCCCACGTTCAACTATGAAGAGGATGAAGACGAGACCTTCAACGCATGGTACACGCGCTACGGTCCCGTGATAGACGATCGAGGGAAAGCGCTCTCCGATGATCGGAAGCGGAACCTCATCGTCGAGAAGCTGGATAAGACAACGTACAAAACGTATTCCGAGCACGTTTTGCCTCTGAAGCCCCAGGAAATCGATCTGACTACCACGATCAAGAACCTGCGTAAACTCTTTGGACCAAAGAGGACACTCATCCGCCGCAGATATGAGTTCCTACAGTCCAAATGTCCGCCACTGATCAGCGCGTACGTTCCCTACCGTGAGTACGGGAACATGATCAAGAGGAAGTTCGAAGACGCTTCCATGAAGGACGTCGACAGCGACTCCTTGAAGTGTCTCGTTTTCCTCTCGGGTCTTACCGATCCGTCTCATTCAGAAACGCGCCTAATTCTTCTGAATCAGTTGAACCGACTGAAGGAATCTGACCCAGCTCCGCTGCTCGATGATTTCATCAACGAGTGCGAGACGTTCGTAACGCGACGAACGGATAACCGAGCAATAGAGAGCAAAGAGGTCAATGCAGCCTCAAAGGAAACCGGCGAAACAAGACAAGAAGCATCCGTACTCGCCTAACAAGGGTTTCCGATATCGTCGTCAACCAAGGGAGCACTCGCTGCATTCACCCTCGCACACTGAAAGAAGTGCATCTCCGGCCAAGAAGCATGGGACCAAGAGGCCGAAACGGAAATACAGATGCAGGAACGTTGCCGCGAGCGCTCACGGGGTACGCACATACCTGAAAGTGCGTATAAACGGTCATCCCACGCGTCTCCAACTCGACACTGGTGCAGATATCACAATGATATCTCGTCGAACGTGGGAAGACATGAATTCACTTAAATTGGATCGCAGCACCATCACTATCAGAACTGCAGATGGATCCAGTTAATGCAGCATTCACCATTTTCGACTGGAAAGGTCGACCTACAGAAGGAACAGGATGCTGCTACGTCACCGAATCGACTGACCTCCTCGGTTTGGAGTGGTGCATTCAGATGCACGACTACAAAGAACTGAGAGAACAATATAACTGCAAACTCGCCAGTGCAGCCATCGAAAACGCTCGCGATGACATTGTCAGCCGCCTAAAGACGCGGTTTGCAGACGTTTTCAGCCCAGGACTCGGGCGCTGCACGAAGACAAAAGCGAGACTGTTCTTGAAACCTGGAGCACGGCACATCTATCGTCGGAAGCGACCGGTACCATTCGCTTCACAGGCCGCTGTAAACGCCGAGATCGACCGCTTAGTCAGCGAATGTGTACTCGGCCCAGTCGATCACTCCAACTGGGCAGCTCCGATCGTCGTTGTTAGGAAAGGCAACGGGACGATCCGGATATGCGCGGATTTCTCCACAAGATTGAATGACGCGCTGATGTTGCACCAGCATCGGCTGCCCACAGTTGAGGACGTGTTCAACAAATTTAATGGCGGAGAACTTTTCTCTCAGATCGACTTAGCAGATGCTTATCTGCAGATTGAAGTCGATGACGAGTCCAGGAATTGCTGACGATCAACACACATCGCGGTTTATTCCGTTACGAGAGAAAGCGCCGCTTCGCGGCGCTTTCTCTCGGACCCGTGTGCCACGTTAATTTTGGGCCAGCTAAACGCAAGAAAGTCGTTGTCATCCACACGAAGCACAGCTTCGCCGCGCTTCGCGCCAATAACAACGATTTCCTGCGAATCTGTATGCTTCACTTTTTTCTGTGTACATATTCAAGGATGACTTTCTTCAGATGGGAAATGAATTGTCTCTGTTGGGTGACTGTTTGTTGAGGGAGGTCTTGGAACACTTCCAAGCGACCTTTTTCCTCGCATGCTCCAAAAACTTTATAGCTTTAATACAGCGCGACTGATGCTATGTGATCCTAAAAAAATTTGTCGTAAATTTCGAGACGTGAAAGATTTTACTCGCTTTCGGGTCTTTAATTCGGTTTAATTGGACTCTAAACGTGCTTGCGGCCGAAACGTAGTAACCACTGACGTGAAAACACGTTAACTTCGAGACTTTATCCTAAATTGAATTGTGAAATCCTATTCCTGCTTTGAAATATAAACTTTACCAACTTTTCGACATCTTTCTTCAACGTAAAATTACATATTTAACCCGAACTACTCCATGCTAGCGCGAAAAAGTCGCTATTTTCACAAAATGGGGATTCCAGCTCAACCGCTGACTCTCTGGATGAATCATGCGACATATTACGAAATCAAATCCTCATCCATCATTCCTCCTAGTTGCGGCCTTCAGAAAGCTGGCATTCTCTATTGGTACGGTTTCTTCGCAACCCATGTGGCATACATACATTCACCATCGGCATTCCTTTGATTCGGCTTGTTTGCGCCAAATCACCCAGTGGCGGCGGGCAAAGTGGGAGGGGCAGCCAATAGGAGTCTCGCGCCCCACCCACCCACGTGACGATGGGGGGTCTGCGACTTATTATAGTAGATAACCGCCTGACCTTCGGAGTAAAATCTGCTCCCGGCATCTTTCAGCAGATAATCGACTCAATGATTGCTGGACTAAATGGCGTTGCCGCATATCTTGACGATATCATCGTCACAGGCCGCACAATGGAAGAGCATCGCCAGAATCTGGAAGCCTTATTCGAGCGGATCCACACCTACGGCTTCCGCGTCCGCATTGAGAAGTGCAATTTCATGATGTCCGAAATAAGGTACCTAGGAGACATCACTGACAAAAACGGACGCCAGCCGGATCCAGAGAAGATCCGAGCCATAACCGAGATGCCACCGCCCAAGGACGTAGTTCAGCTTCGCTCGTTCCTGGGCATGGTCAACTAGTACGGTGTGTTCATAAAGGACATGCGTCAACTCCGAGCCCCACTGGACGCACTATTGAAGAAGAACACACCATTCAAATGGTCCCCCGACTGCCAGGATGCGTTTGAGAAAGCCAAGAAGGTGCTGGCTTCTCCGCTACTACTCACTCACTTCGATCCGAAATTGGAACTCATAGTCGCTGCCGACGCTTCCGATTACGATATTGGAGCAGTGATTATGCATCGGTTTGCAGATGGCACAGAAAAAGCCATCTGCCATGCCAGTTGAAACTTGACGGATGCAGAGAAGAAATACGGGTAAATTGAGAAGGAAGGGCTAGCTTTAGTCGACGCCGTGCGGAAATTTCACCGCTACCTTCTCGGACGACACTTTACTCTTCTCACGGACCACAAACCGCTTCTTGCTATATTCGGGAGCAAGAAGGGCCTTCCCACGTACAGTGCTAATCGACTTTTGCGCTGGTCCCTAATACTACGCGGGTACGACTTCACGATTGAGTACCGCAAGACTACAAACTTTGGACAAGCAGACGCTCTGTCGCGGCTTATCGCAGAACTGACGACACCCTCGGAAGATGTCGTAATAGCACAGGCTGTCCAAGAAGCAGAAGCCGGTTGTCGTGCAATCACGAGCACACTGGCCGTCGACATGAAAATGATAGCCGAGGAAAGCGCCAAAGACGACACGCTGAAGAACGTGATCAGTTACGTTCAGGAGGATAAGTGGCCACACAAACCTTCTGCTGATGTCGTACGATATTTTGCGCTCCGCCAGTCGCTAGCAATTCAAGACGACTGCCTCTTCTTCGGCCCCCGAATAGTCATCCCGTCGAAACTCCGTCGTCGTGTGCTGCAACTTTTACACGATGGACATCCCGGAACAACGAGGATGAAGATGCTCGCCAGGTCATATGTAAACTGGACGAACATCACGAAGGACGTAGAAGACTATGTCCGCGGATGCCGAAACTGTCAGGAAGTTGCGAAAGCTCCTCTGAAAACTGAGCTTTTCTCCTGGCCGACTGAGAAACAACCGTGGTCTCGAGTCCACATTGACTACGCGGGCCCATTAAATGGTAAAATGTTTCTCGTCATTGTCGACGCTTATTCCAAGTGGCCAGAAATAATCGAAATGACGTCGACTACAAGTGCGGCGACAAGTAGGCAGCTGACCCGCCTATTCGCCCAGTTCGGCAATCCAGCTACTTTGGTGTCGGACAACGGAAGCCAGTTCGCTTCCAAGGAGTTTGCCGAGTTCTGCAGCACAAACGGCATAACTCACGTCCGCTCACCACCGTTCCACCCTCAATCAAACGGACAGGCAGAGCGATTCGTAGACACCTTCGAAGGACCTCTGGAGGAGCTCAAGGATTCTGGCACACCGTCAGAAGCACTCCAGAAGTTTTTGCAGACTTACCGCAGAACGCCTTGCTCAGCGTCACCAGGCGGACGTTCTCCAGCCGAAAACTTCCTTGGACGCACACCGCTCACAATGCTGACGATGCCAAAGAGTGCCGTGAAGGAGCGAAATCGTAAAATGGAGCGTCAGTTTAACCTCCATAACAACGCCCGTCCGAAGAAGTTCGAACCTGACGACACGTCTGGGTTCGAAACTTTGGTCGAGGAGGGACGAGGTGGACACCTGGCCGTGTTTTAGCTCGCAATGGCCACGCGACCTATGATGTTCTGATGGAAAGACGCGTTCATCGAAGGCACTCTAATCAGATGCGCCCGAATGCGCCAGAGAACACGGAGAAGACACTGCTGGATCTATTCGACCTGCCGATTCTTCCAGTCCAGACTTCACCAAACGTGACGCCAGCCTCCACCAACACGCATGCGCAGGACACAACGTTGAGAAGCCCCGGCAGCTCCGAGCCAAACGAGGATGCAGCCGACATGTCTCCAGCCACCGCTGATGCTGACGCGACTACCATCCCGACGCCGACGCCTCTACGACGATCACAACGTAATCGCAGGCCACCGATTCGATTGGACGTCAACCCCACGCGAAAGACCTATAGAAGCTAGACATAGTTATCTCGGCTTATCGTGTTAGTAAGACGAATGTAGTGCCACTTTGTTGCCTTCTCATTTTTTGTCACTACTATTCATCTTAGGGGGAAGGTGTTAGAGCTGTAGAGCCTCGATACTATGTTAGAGGCATTTTCTCTATTGTTCGTCTGTACTCTCTATGATGAGTGCGCATGCCATGCATTACCAGCGGAATGTACGGCGCATCGCTTTAGGACCTTACTGGGCCCGGTTCGGTTTTGTCAACCAACCACTCATTGCTCGACTGTGCTTGTGCTATAGCTGGTCAATAAACCTTCGAAGCTCGTGGAGTGCGGACACAACAACAACACAACTCACTTCAACTTAGTGAATCATGGCTGAGCGGGGAGCTGCATGCATCTTTCAGATATCCCGTGGTAAACTTGTTGACACCACACAAATTTACTCATCGTTAATATCGTATTTACCTCAGGTAGTCTCATTAATGCATCCGCCAGAAGAATATGTGCCGCCCTTGAACGGGCACATGTGTCAATATTGGGGCGGCACATGTGCCATTATGGGCGCAAATGGACAAAATCAAAAATAAAAATAAAAGGTAGAAAATAAAAACCTCGGACCAGCGCCAATTTGTGTTGTGAATGGAGCGCAGAATCATCCATGTTGAAACCACTTTTCCTGTGCCGTTACCGGGTTTTCTTGGTCATGCCTACTCAATGTGGGGCCGAACCGATGCCACCAATGCGCGCACTTTGAACTTTGAATTTCTAGTTTTTTTTTTTCACATCGCCTTCTTTTGTAGCAAATTCCGAAAGGCAATTAGAATAGGAGCTTTCTCCTTCCCAAAATTTCCGTTAGGCTTGTGTCATCCTTCTCTAGAATACTCAAATACCGAGTTCGCTCTCCGTGCGGGATAAGCTTTCGCGGTGCTCTAGGTTCAAAAGCTTTGGATTTACTCTTTGCAAAATAGTGATCACCAATTTAATTTCCAGTAGCGATGTATTGAGAAGTCCTTTCGTAATTTATGAACATAAAAATATAAACATCGTTCTAGAAAACTCTGTATATACCTGGAAGGATGGTGAAGACCTTGTTAAAAACGCACGAAATATAAAAATCGCGAGAGTTTATCTTACAGTCTACAGGGTGCTATGGGGTGACGACGAAGTCTCTGGCCAAGCTTCGCATGCCATGGAAATGCCTGTAGGTTAGACAAGAATACCGAAATTTTATATGAGTAGACTCGATGTATGAGCTTCAAAAACCACTATTTGATTTCCAGCATACCTCCAGCCTTTCTGATATAAGCCTCAAAACCCTCAAGAGCCGCATAACCTAGAGCCCTCACCTCCCCAGGGCCAGTTCAACCCGACAATTCTCATAGGGTTTGAGCGATAGGTTCCACAGTTTTATGGCAGCAAGGTAAAGGTCTGCACTATAAAGCAAAACTATACAGCTATACCCAGATAAGTTGGTGTTAGGGAGTATGAGGAATATCCCGTTAATGCCTCATAGTTACCAAACTGACCTCTCAGCCGTCACAAGAATTTTTCCTCAAAAGCAGTGATAAAGTTGCTTTCAAAGGCACTTTTAATGCATACCATTTGCGGTTGGGACTTGGAGAAAATATGAGATCGCGGTGTCTTTCATTGATACTTTAAGCACTGAGTTCACCTCTGTTTTGGCGAAAACTGCAGCAGGTGAATACTTGGTCGTTCTAGCTCGAGAGAACGACCTGAAGTCGTTTCCAAGAAATCATTGCCTTTTATTGTGTCCTCTACAAAAGTTTTCTGGTAAGAAATCGCGGCAGTCCTCATGTGGCGGCCCCGCTAGTGGCGAGCCCATCATTTTTAGGAGTTAATACACCATCACTGCCTTCATTTTTATCGCAGTTATTTGCGCTTTTAGCAGAACATAGAGGACCGTTTTGAGCATCATTCGCAACATTCTTCATATCAGTTCTCCTTTCCAGAAAAGGGCTACACCAACTAATGCAGTGGGATGTTGCGGTCTTGGGTTATTCTTTTCAAAAATTATCTGAACGAAAACCATAGCTTGGAAAACGTAGGAAATGCTCAGTTTTAAGTGAATCTAAAGCGTTCCAATAGTTTTCAAAAGTTTGCAAAAAGTGAGCAGAGGATGGGAGAGATCGAACCTTCTTTCGTTCCAACAGTTTGCAACAAGTGAGCAGAGGATGGGAGAAGTCGAACTTTCTACCACAATTTGAGAGGAGATGAGCAACCGCACCTTCGCACTTTTACTTTCTGATGCTGCCATTTTACTCAAAGACTTCGGCATTGTTCCAAAGATTAAATATATGTTGGCAGCAACGTATGCAACACAACCAACAGCATTGTCACCATTTGTTCATCGAAACTCCCAGGTAAAATTTCTGTGGAACTTTTGGCCAAGGCTTTTGGCCAAGGACTTTGTTGTCACTCTGTAACATTTCAAATCAAGCACTGCTTTTCCTGACTTAGATCTCATAGGGAGTGTTTGACGCTAGACCGAATTTGTGACACCGAAGCCCACAAAAATCTGCCATTTCCACCCCCACAATGATCTCTCAGCAATTCTTCCACCCGAAACGATAAGGGGCTCTCATCACCCGCCCAACGATCAAACTCACATTTTGAGCGATGGGCACCTCCTCACAACCTTCCATTCAAAACTCACAGAGCTACATGATCGTCTAGAAAACTGTGACTTCTGTATCGATCGTGATGACTGTTCCGTAACTGATCCACAAACTACTAGACACCCAGCGGCGTATCGAGGCGGTTTTGCATGAATAATTAGCGGAATTTGCTCGGGCTTATTACGACCAGCGGTATTCGCACCTCTGTTGGCCGAAAGCGATGCCGTTATTGGTCAAACTACTGGTCGCCTTGCTCATCGTCTGCGATGACGTCATCGCTTTGATTCGCTGTAAAAAGTGCGAATATGACTTTGAAACAGAGCAAGAAATGTAAGTTCATGGGACAAAAATGCATCTCTTCTATCTCAATGACTTCCATATCTCTGGATCCCTGGATTTCTTCCAGGTGTGGTCCAGACTGTACCGGAACGTTGTGTTTCTACTCAGAGTACTACTACACTCAACCACAGCGATTATTCACGCGTAAAGTGGGTTTTTGCCGATTTTCAAAATTAATTGAACACTTTGCTGTGCGGATAAGTTCATTTGGAGAGAATTTATGTTCTCAGAGATGGAGTCTAGATTGTTTAAGAACGTTGTATTCGTAATTTTCCCGCTTTATTTTATTTTCATACCGTTTTGGCCAGGACTTTTTCAATACGTAGAGTTTCTAAGTCAACCTTGTGGATATCCAACACCAAAATTTTTTTAAAATAATTTCTCGAGCATGAGGCCCACTCCAATGAATTTGATTCTTTAATTTTCTTTCCAAATTGGTTCGTGAGCTGATCTCATTCTCAGATCTGAAACTAATTTTAAGCTTTCACAGTCCCACCGAAATTGAATCCAATATCCATCATCATGTGGAAAGACGGCATGTCACGCTTTTGTGATTGGCGCTTTTGAACCGTCTCTGTGCCCTTCGCGCATGATTTCACCGCAAATGCATATGCAAAATCTGTATCTAAATGAGAATGAGTCAACATCACTTATCTTGTTGCCGTTCATGATAGTTCATCACTTGTGATAATTACATAAACATAAACATAAACATCGAATGAAAGCATGTCATTGCCCTCTCTCCCCCCATGATGAGATAAATCCAGGCAAATGCCATGAAAAAAAAATCAAACTGAGTAGTAGGCAACTCTGGATACGTTTAACCTCTGCTTTTAAAAAGGAGAAGTTAAACGTATCCGGAGTTTTCTTTGAAAAAAATTGTGAAACTCTCATCCTTTTCCGTCTGTCTGAGGAGGGCAGTATACAGGGGTCGTCAATCAGGATTGCACCTTCCGTGGACTGGCGCGCCGCATCTCTTACGCAGCGCGGCCGACTAGTGGATGTTGAATGGGTTTTCTTGTTAAATTTAGTTTCCACAACTACTTCGATTATGTGTGGGGAATCTTGGTAAACTGTTCAGGTTAATGTGGCACTGCTTCAGTTCTAGTACTCGAGTCTGTGAAAGATATCGTCCTGCTGTTCTCTTCTCAGAAAAAAAAAGTTTCTTTTTACCATTGCTTCTTAGAAAGCTGATGCCTCGCGTAATTTGCTACCGCCACAGCGGTTATGACTATTTTTCTCCTATCTACGGAAATATCTGAGTGAAATGTATGGAGACAGTTTATTATGCTTTCCGGGTCGAAGCTATCGATGTCCAGGAAGATTTGCAACTCCTTGGAATACTTGCTAGTTGTTAAACATCATGTCAAGTCAAACATTTCTAAAAATTGCTCACACATGAAAAATTGTCGTAACTATGAGCAAAAGGAAAATCCCGGAGAAACCCATCAGCCACAGTGCCCAGCTAGTCGGCCGTGCCGCGTAGAAGGTGTCCGCAGGAGGTGCAATCTCGATTGACGCTCACTGTAGCTCTTAGCCGCCACTCTCCACTAATCGATCAGCGATTAATACTGGTTTGAAAGGAAAAGAAAACGTTATTAAGCAAGTAAAAGCACATTAACTGCAAATTGAGAAAGAACAAGAAGTGAAATTAATAAAAATTTGGTATATATTGCTCAAAATAATCTTGGGCCTTGTACTGTACAGCGCTCTCTTGTCGTTCTGGCGAGATCACTCCTCATACGTATCGATTTTGTGCCGCGCCAACGCCAGCGACGCGCAGCACAAAATCGATACGCAACCACAATAAATCGATACGTATCAAAAACGTTATAGACAAACTGGCAATGCCAGAGGGTGCCACACTTCTTCAGGAATATATTCAAAGCTTTACATTTGTGAAAAAAAAGAAACTGTTCATAAGCATTGCCTACAAGTTTCGACACTAATTTTCAGGGAAAAAAATTGTCCGGCTCACTATTACCTCTGTGTCATCAACTTTCAGGGTTGTGTGACTGGTGCAGCAACATCGTCGGGATGTCGCATGAACCAGGATGGACAAGTGTTGTGCCTGTGCGAGTAAGTATAGTAATTCTAACAGCTTCCTAGTCTCACAACTTACTTCAGAAGTTTTTTCCACATTTGAAACCACATCAAATTGCAGCGCAGAGTACTGTAATCGTGACCAACTGCTGCTCATGACAGCTCCACCCACCCAGCTGCCTTTACAAGTATGCAAACGAGAATTAGTAAATGGCATTATACCACCAACGCGATGGATGAAGCCGTGTGCTGGAAACTTTTGTATCTACAAGCGAAGCAAGGTTTCTAGTGAGATTGCGTGAATGGCATTGATTTATTGATTGATTTCTTACTGGTTTAGTTCGCCCTCGAGAATGGGACAAAGGGTTACTCGCATTCGATGGACTGCTCAACCAGCAGCGATTTTGACCTTTTCTATTCTCAGCTGCCTTTCTTATTCTATCCAGAGAGTTGTGCGAAGTTGGAGTACGGTGGTCAGCCGGATGAAACCATATGTTATGGTTCTATGGTGAGGATGATAATTTCTGGATTGTGGTTCTGGAAACTGCGTCGGAAAATATAGAGCCATGTTGCTGAGTGAAAATGAATCCAAACGTTCTTACATTAACTGACTCCAATACTACTGATTGGTTATGACCCTTCTCATTGGTTATGACCCTTGCATTCGTGAGAGACCAGCCTGCTGGGGAACAGTGATTCATCGACATAAGCACTACCCTTTTTGTAGATGGGGCCAAATCTCTATGAGATTTAACGCTTATGACTCACTAAGATGACTTCGTGATGGTATCCCTTTCGTGATTGGTTGAAAAGCAATGAGCAGGGCAGAATGAAGACAACGGCAAGACGGCTAGCTATAACTTTACAATGTCCCCTGATGAACCTTTGCTTTTTTAATGTAACTTGCATCAGGAGTGAGAATAGGAAAGGTAGTATGTAGGTCTAGAAAAGGTAGGTTCAAAAATTTGTGTTTTACAGACGTTCAAATTTAAAGGCAGCACCCATGAAAAATTTAGCCACGGAGATTTCAGCGTAATATTAGGTCTCTGACTATGAGGAACATAGATAAAGGTTCAAATTTGTGAAAACACATAAATACCCGGTTTTGTAATGCTTCCGTTCTGCTAAGTTAGAGCAGGGTGGTCGAATTACCCGGTTGGTGTCGAGCAAAACAGTCGATAACGGTGCCATCGCCGTCACCTATTTTCTCTATGCTGCTGGATATCAAATTAGTAAAGCAGCTTTCTGGCGAAAGAATTGGCACGAACAGGAAGGAAATAAAATTTTCAATACACACGTGAATCAAGAGGAAAAACAAAGCTTCATGGTAGGATTTGAAAAGGTAAATAACGCAACTATAAAATGTTTGAGAAACTGGGTGTTTTTGGTAAAAAAAAAGGATTATATAGACCAACTATAGGTGAAGCGGGAGCAAATTGAGGGAATCAGGTCATAATAATGTAATACTAACCGAAACTAGTTAAGAAAAGGTTAACATGCGAGACTGCCACATGAACTCAGCGCCCAATCAGCTGATAATTGCCATTTTGAGCGCTCCAAGGAAGATTTTGGAGATCATTGCTAACATGGAAACCCTTAAAACCTACTGGCTACTGGTCGTGCTGATTACCTGCTATTACTCGTGATGGAAGAAGTTACAGCTGATGTTCTTATTGTAAAATTGACCCCACAATCGAATGGATCACGATTGGATCAAGATCTAGGAAGCGAAAATTTCCGTGGGTGCTGCCTTTAAGGGCGTACGGATTGTGTGTACAGGATTACTGTAGGTTTGGGTCATGAATGCGATGAAGTATACAGTAAACCTCTCTTCCGTTCATACCCCCTTTACATAGCATAGCTATTTTTGTAATCGACGGTATTTACATCGTTTCCAAGACCTATAAGCCATTGGCGACCGCGCAGTGTACTTAAACACACCCCTAATGGTCTCAACGATTTTTTAGATGGTAATCTAACGATTCTTCTGGGTGAATGTGATTATAAAAATCTAGTATATTGGAATTTTTATAGGAATTTTGAAGTATATAAAGGAGCTCGGGAAAATGGCGACACGAATGAAAAAGGGCGATGATGGGAAAAGCATATTACCCAACCATTTTCACCATTTCTGGCTGCGACGGGGGTGCCACTCCAATAAAATTGTCGCAAAATTTCGTAATAGTATTCATTGTGGCGAGCGATCTGTGACCATTAACTAATCCTTATATCGATGACGTATGTATTTATTCTCAGCCAGATGCCTCAGCTGCCGAGTTTCCAGCTGAGGGATTGGTGGAATGTCATGCAGACTTCCTCTCACGGCATCTGCCTTACATCCCAATCAGAAAACTGTGTAAAGGACAGTTCTGCGTCATTGCCGCTTCTTCACAAGGAGACGTTTATCGGTGAGTGTTGCAAAGATTTAAAATACTAAAACACAGTGCGTATCATAAATATACGGGCACCCCAAAACTGCGGTGCCACACATTCCTGACAAAACCCACTTTACCAGTGAATTCGGCGTGGCCGAAAACCTCGTGCCACTCCATTTCCATTTGAAAGATGGAAAAACCAAGTGTGCAGATATCGTAAGTTTTAGGGTGCCCGTATATTTATGATACGCACTGTATAAGACATTTGGGATGATATGTAAATTCTTCTTCCTTTCCTACTGGCTGATCCTACGAGGGAGACTCCGCCTTCGTCCCAAATCTTTGTCCTTCCTTTCTAGAGATTGGCTTTCATTGTACTAATACTTTTCAGAGGCTGTATGACGCTGGATCAAAGCAAAGCGGACCGGCAAATAGCAGTAGGTTATATTTGACAGTAGCAGTACAGTTACAGTATATCGTAACAATAAAACAACTACAATAATCCAAGAATTCAGCCCGGCTA
>KN727978.1:1841-22808 GCA_000816745.1 Ancylostoma duodenale | reverse complement strand
CCCCCCACCCACACACACACACACTTTGGCAAAGGAAATTCTTCTGTAATCACGCCATGAACCACTGTAAGTGAATATGATTTAGTTGGTTTACCGTTGATGGAAATTAATACATGACAGCGCTTGCGGTGCAATAAATTCAATTTAGTACCGTTACTTTTACGACATAGCTGGAAACTGGCTATCACGCAAACATTTCACGTGATGTCATAAAGGTTTCTTGACTGCGGTATCTCACTAGAGTTTTAAATGGAATAGAAGTCATATTTTTTAGTTTAAGTAATCTTAATCCGGTGCGCTAAGCGATTCGCTCAGAGATCTCTTCAAGGAGACTTTTGGATCCTAGTGCTTCTTACCACTGGCAGTTTTACAGACTATAACTAACTGATCCCCTGTGAAATACCTATCGCACCCAGCCTCCCCTCCTGTCCTACAGAAGTCATGCCAGGAACTAAGGAAATTGCCCTGCTTCATCCAACTCAAATCTGATTTCATTTAATTGTCTCCTCTAGACCTTTCTTGAAAAGGAAACGTGGCTTGCCTTTAATACCAGTAATAAAATTATGGAGAATACGCCGGAATCCTTGGAAGGCAAGGGACACATCGTGAAGCCGTTTTGAAATCATCAGTGACATGAATTCGCTTCTATTACACGTGGTGGGCAAGATGCATTACACTACCGTAACCACACTCTTCCGCGGAATGTAGGCGTATCGCCGTTTGCCGAGCGGCACTCACCGGCCTCGTCGACGGTCGTGCCGTAGGACTGGGATCTGGAGAGCGACATGTGTGTGGATGACAAGGCGACAACGACGACGGCGACGACGACGACGACGTTGATGGGCCTAGTGCATGATGTCGACTACGTCGCCGCGTGCGGCTCTCTGGGGCGGGCACATCGATCCTCATGCCTCCGCCGCAACCTCACACACTCGCCTTCCACACACACACGCACATGGCAATTATCTCAGCACTACAAATAAACACACACGGCGAAGGTGACACTTCTTTACATGATATGCACGACGACGTGAAAGTCACGTCATCTGGGCGGCCGAAAGCGCGCCGGTGTAAAAGCGCTACATACATGCACGGTTTCGGGTGCATTTATCCCAGAATCGCTGCGTACGCCTGCGGTCTGCGCGAGAGTGTCAGCGAATGATCATCGCGAGTTGTGATTGGTCGAAGCATACAAACAGACAGCCTTCTGGACCAGCTGCATTCTTTCACCAAATTACTACTCAATGATATTCAGTAGTTGTGATCATGACTATGTAGAAAGCATCCACAACATAGTTGGCATAGCTAAGTAGACACAAAAAAAGAAATAAAGATGAACGAATAAATCATAAATCGAAATACCTTGCAGATGGAAACGGTTGCCGCTACCCGGCCACGGGGACGTGATACAGACTCCATCAGTGGATATTTATTCTACTAATTGTTGATAATTTCGAATGACGGCTCGGATGTCCAATAATCTCATCTGATACCCAATCTAGAGAACCCGACCTTACCCTGGCATTTATTCCTGGCATCACAGCATCCCCCACTCTAGTTGGTCATGAATAGCTACTTCACTATTTTCGCTGCAAAGACTTGTATGTGGAGTGATCCTTGAGCCAAATTAAAGGTTTTTAAATTACCAGCTCGAGAAAGAGGTAACGAATTGCTGGAATTACTTCCCTTAAACGGAGAATTGATGCTATAAATATTACTCGCCAAATGTAAACAACATCAACATTACTTCAACTCTCACAAACTTCGCTAACGCTCCTTAAACAGTACTGACTCCACATTATGTAGAAGACAGTGTTCAGTGTGTTTGTTGTAGTATCTTAATGAAGCATTTATTGATACAATCGGAGCCTGGAAAGCTCGAAATATAATGTGAAAAGGAAGAAAAATCTGACAGCTATAGCAACGACACACTATATACAAACGTTGAACAAACTCAAAACGACATCTAAATGTAAGTTTGTAGATGCTGCTCTGATTTTCTTCATACCACGATTCTTTAGCGGAATCTTGACTAGCTCGAATTCAAGTAACTGCGTAAATTCAAATAGTTTATTAGCGCGACTTTTCAAAATACAACGGCTACACTAATATAGTGATCACCAAACGACCAGCACGAGCCTAGATTAACGCGCTCAGGTACTCAGAACGCATTTGACTAAACTCTCGTATTACACATGAGTCTAACACCGGTGTTCACTAAACTGTCAATGTCAGTGCCAATTATTAGGACATACGCTGGCAAGAAAAACCGTAACTCAGTTCAAAACATTGAGCTGTTTAGGAATCGTAAGTAAACTAGATTAGAACTACATTGTAGTTATGACTAATAAAAATCATCTGTCCAGATGGGCTAGCATCTATGCTACTTTTTCGCTCATATATAAACATCTAGTTGTTATCGGTCAAACAAATAACGATATAATAGGTTACAAAATGACGGATAATGAAGCTCACAATCTAAATCGTATTATATATGAAAGTATCTGCGGGGTGCGACACGTCACCCATTCAAGAAAGTCAGGAAGCCGATGAAACGCAACTCGAAACCCTGCTAAGAGAAATAAGATTCAAATGCTAATTTTGTGACAGACGTTAGTTTCCAAAGAATTTAACAAAGAATAGAACTGTGAGGCAGTAATAACGTTAGGCAACATAACGCTTCCAGTGCGAAAGAATTGTCGAAATCCTGACAGCTGACAAGAAGTAAGGGTTCGAGAGCGACTTAAGTGCTGTATCTGAAGAGGTTTCAATATGGAGGAGGATGATTGGTAAGAGAATTGCAGACGGCGGTCAGCTCATATATCGGAGTCGTCATCCAGGTCTCCGCCGCGAATTTCCAGTTCACGTACAGTAGCTTGTGCCATCGCCCCGAGCAATACTTCGGGACAGGACACAAATGTGACGTTGTTGTTATGGAATCGCGCACAGGTCTGTGTCACCTGCAAAACGATTTACGCAGTTGTTCGACTTAAGAGGCAACAGTATTTCTTCTGATCCATGGCAGTATGTACTTAGTCAGTGTAACCCCAAAGTTTCGTTCTAACAGTAAATGAGGTATCATCTATCTGTACCATCCGAGACTTGGAAAACCAGTACATTCGCCATAAGTGCAGCCAAGAAAATGGAAACTCTGATAAAGTAACAACAAGAAGTTAGTAGATGTTTCGATGCAGATACCTTCTCCTGTAGCGCCTCATCCTTGGTCACCCATATTGTGTAGACGTTCGGCGGAGCAACCGACAAACACTCCTCCAACATTGGAAGATCGGTTTCGGAGTCACCGCATACAAGTATGTTACCTTAAATGAAGGAGGATACTCATGAAAATGATCTTCGTAGCAATTCTGAATGAAATGCCTGAGTGAGTTAGTGCAAAAGTTTTGTTGGACTTTCTTTCAAAAAATCTTACAGGGTAAATTCTGTTTTGGTCCGCTGGTTAATTTAAGAGGTGCCCACTGCAACAAGGAGGCAGGAAATACACAAATATTCACAGAGAGTGCATTTTCGCTTCTGCGTTTTTCGTGTTATCATTCAGAGCAACCACAAGCAAGTTGGCTCAAAGCACTTTCCTTGCCTTGGATCTAGAAGTCACTACTCACTCCACTCCCGAGCTCTAGCTTGACAGTTTCCGCTTTCGAGCAAGACACAACCACTTTCCAGGGCACTTTCTTTGTTGTCTCTCGAATTATTGCCAGATGATCCAATCTGTGCTACTATAAGGAAGCAATCAACTAAACAATATCTATGACTGTTATCTGGTCCAAGAAGTCTCGGACATTTCGTTAAAAAGACGCTGGAGATGTCTAAAGATTCATTTTCAGCGCGGCTGGAATGGGCCCAAATCCGCTACCATTATCTTTCCTAAATTTCAAAAGTTTTGCTGGCCAACGACTCTCAATCCGTCATATTTTCTAGGAATTTTACGGTACCCGCGCCACCTTCCTAATCTCCAGAAGCTCCTACTTTGCATTAAAAAAATCGCCATCATGACGACATAAAAATCGCACTCTCCAGTTTTTCCCGAGTTCTGTGCATAGGACACCGAGGAAAAGCTCAAAAAATAAGCAGTGGTCTCTATTAATCATAGGTATTATGAGAAAAAAAATAGTGTCGGCGGAGAAAAGCCGACAAAAGTTCTGCAACAATCTAATATTTACTTGCGCACAACTAGGAGAGACCTCTCCTCAGCAGATCACTTTGTGAGAGAAAGGAGCATTCAAACGACCCATTCAGGCGGTCTTTTAGTCCTTGCCAACTGTGTCAACTCGCACATAATGCAGGCGCAACAACATTATAAATAGATAAACCGAAAGAACTAGTTGATAGCAGAGAGGAGAGGAGATGTTCGCTTGAAGGAACCAATCATTGGAGAGTGGATACATCACTTTTTTTCACGACTAAATGCACTCATCACTTCTCTACTAATTCAAATTAGGAATGACTCACCGTCGTGCAATTGCATACCCATCTTTCGTTCGATGAGACGAACACCATGACCTTTATTGAAAATTCGGCCAGATAGTTTTGCCTAAACCACGGGATGAATTCAGGAAAAATTTCCATGAAAACTAGATAGGTCTGAACTCACTTTTGTGTAAATTTTGATATCGTATTCGTTCTCTCTAATCGTAAGGATAGCTCCAGACGGGTCAACCTCATTGACGATTTTGCTCACTTCTTCAAACCTATATGGTTATTTACTCAAACACCACAGCGCTCAGCAGCTGACTACATTCCAAACTCACAGCAACAGACTCTTCCTGTGCGGGATTGAATTGTTAACATCTTGCTTAGCAATGGTGATATGCCCATAATGCTTCTGAAGACCACTACCAATCCATGTGAAGTTGCGGAACTCTGGATTTTCCAATAAATCTTCAACCTATAAGATGCAAGTAGACATGATGACATTGTTACTATGCATTTGCCAAGTAATTTGAGGGCATATCTTCGCTAATCTGTCCATAGCTAGAGGGGCATATCTTCGTTGATCTAGTCTGTAGCTAGGAGGCGATACAGGTGAAGCAGTAAGATTTATATATCAACACAAAACTGGCGTTTCGCATCCATTTTCTGGCCGAGACGTGCATTTAGAAAAGTTTCATCATTAGTGTGCAATCTTCCGTACAATCACGCGTAAGCCAGCAGACGAATAGAGGGGCAGTTCCAATTAGCAAAACTAGCTCGAGGAGGTGAGAGTTTGAATAGGCTTTTCAGACTTTCCAAGAATCTTCATTAATGATTTTACTTAGGCCAACTTTAGGCATTTCCAATTGAAGTAGGAATGAATGCAGGTAGTATAACAATGACAGCTCATGTATTTGTCTGATTCCAACATCTGAAAATGGGGGAACGTATGCTAAGCCTGCAAGCTGCAAAGAATTGGCAAGTACATTTTCAGTGGCAGCTTTATAATAAGATATATCGTGAGCTCCTCTCACCAACCCTTCTCCTTTCTGGACAGGGAGTGCGTTTTCGTTGATTTTTCGCGCTTTTTCGGTACTCTATATGAATTCTACGTCCCATGGAGTCCGGAATATTGCGAGGTCCCCAACATGAAGACTTCTGTGAGTGCTGCCTTTAAGTTATTCGTGAGATGTCTAGAAAAGCTAAAGAAGTAAAAACTAACTCTGACCCTTCCCACCCGACTTTGCTTACCTTATCGAAAGCCTTGTTGAGCAGCATAAGGTCTGCATCGCTAACACTGTCATCCTTAAACTGCATGGCTGGATTAAAGTACCACTCACGACCAGCAGATGCACCGTAGGCGTAGTATCCTAAAATTACCCACAGTGTGTTTCAATAAGGGCATCGCTTTAGTAAATATAAAATTGAAAACAAGGCCCGACGAACCTTCCGGCATTGTGCTCATATTGAGGATTCCTATATGAACAAGTGGGGCTGTGGTGACGATTGCACAAAACTGGGCACATCGGCGAGCGAATTGAGCCTGAAATTCCACTCAGCTATTAAAGACCCTATTTCGTTCCAACATAACTTTTCCTACCAAGAATTATTCTCACTCCTATTTATATAGCCGATTTTGCATATCCTAGGGCATCTCGACAATGTCTTTATCACATCAAGCCAACATTGATGGACAAATTGTTCCAACGCGCAACATAAAGTAAAAAGTGGAAGATGTCATTCTGAGGAAACCAATATCCAAAAATATGCGCATACATTTCGCAGCGAACTCGAAAAATGAAAGCCACCACGACGCTCATGTATAGTGGATGAAAAAGAATAATCAATCTATGTCGCTGATCTTGCTTCGGCAAATTCTGCACGCATTTCATCATTTCATCTGTCAAGAACAGCATGAACATGAATACACTGTAACCATTGCAAGAAAAACGAAAGAGGAAACCCTTGAAACCCAGTATGATCGAAGTATAACAACGGTAGCATGTATTCTTTGGCAGAAAGTGGAAATTTAGAGAGTCATTTAAAAATGGCCTCGCGAAACCAAGCCTATAAATGAGAAGCAGGAAACATGAGGAAAAAAACATGTCAAAGAAAAGCACCTGAATGACGGCAGAATAAGCTGGCTGCACACTCGTCGGATAAGAACATGAATAGCTCTTCAATGTACCATCTCTGAAAGATAGTGTCTAATCAGACACTTCAAACCTTGGCGATTCTTAACTGTCAGGGAGTTGTGTTGCGATAAAAGGTGTTACATAGAGAAGTTGAGATTAAAACCTGCACCTCGAACGGCTCTAAAGATATTACTAGCACCACCCATAGCTCCTGTATCTTGAAGAAAAAAGAACTTATTTCCCGGAAATTTAACCCATAACATGGGGACAGGTCTGAGCTAATACAATGAGGAAGTCCTTAGATGAGTCAAATACAAATCAATAGCACTTCTAACAATCCCGAAGAGTTTAATCTCATAGAAGAACATGGCTGACACAATTAACGCACTGAACTACCTGTCTGTGAACACATAGTGGAAATGGTCGCCTTGAGAGAGTAGTGTAGAAGCCTTCTCCACCTCTGCTGCAAAAGCTGTTGGTCCAGATGGATGGAAAGAACCAAGCGTCTGAAAATGTAACTTCCCATTGGCAGAAACAATTGAGTTTTTTTTAGTCCAAACGGTTTGCAAAGTCGTTTCCCTCTTACGTCATTTCCTTTTATGAAAGTCTGCGGAAGAGTCAGTCAAAAAGAAATAGACCTTTCTGGAATGCTACACATCAACAATGTCACATGGTGAGTAGGACAAAAAAAGTGCCCCAAATTAGGTAAAAATTTCAGTTATGTTACAAATAGAAAGAATAATAAGAGTCGCAGACATTCTTCGAATTCTACAGCGCGAGATAAGGGAACTTAGAAATTCCTATTACATATAACACTCTGAAGGTCAGGAGAAGCCCTATTAAACATCACATAAGACACATAAGTACTGCCAAAGTGTTAAATCTAAGTGTTGGGTAATGAACATTTCGCAGAACATATTCAACAGTTTAGTAGCGAATCAGTAATGACTTATAATCAACTCACATCGATGAACTGCTCAACGTTATTAGTCTCGTCTGATTGGATGAACGAAAGGAATGCAAGATCCTTCTGGAGCTCAGTTAACTCATCCGTAATATCAAATGTGGCATGGGTATTAGCACCATCTGCATCTTCTTGATGAGAAGTTGTTTCGAGCACAAGACGATTTGAATCAGAGATGCAGCTGTTTTCAAGTGAGTTCTAAACGAGAAAAAAATCACCGTTTTGGATAACTTGAAAGCAACTACCTAGATAAGATAGAATATGAGCACCAAAATTAAAAGATAAGTTGATAAAACATTTCAGCACCAAGGAATTGAAAAGAAAATTCAGGAAGCGAATTCATCAATTAACTGAACCTTGGCATTCTCCAGTGAAAGGGCGAAGTGAGGCCGAATCGGCATACCCTTTAAGACTACTTCCACAATCTGCCGACGGATTTGCGCTGTTTGAGCCATGAGCATATAGAAGTCAGCGATCTGTTTTATCTAAACGAGAAAACAAAAGATTTCCTTAACAATTGTCCGGATAAGTACTGGAAAATCACGAATGAACAGACAACGAGGTATAGCTCGCCTACCTCGCATGGTCGAATGACTTCGTGAGTCCAGCTAGGGTCCAAAAATGCCGTGCTCCACTCATCGATATCATGACTCTTCAAAAATTGGTTCAAGCGACCTCCGTGTTCCTGTCTCACCGCGCGCTCTTCAGTAGCTGCACGATAAAACACTTCCGCAAAGTTCTGAACAACACCGTTAGTTTAGTGGCAGGCCATGCTAAGTACATTAGAGAGTTTTCACCTCGGTATCTGCAATATCATCAACTCGATGGTAACATTTCTTGTCCTCTGAATAGAATCCTGCGTTTCCAAGTTGCACCTAAACATGAACACTGCGTTAAAAAAAAACTAGCAACAAAATAATGTGTTTGAAGACGTTCCCATGTCTTTGTGAACCATTTAAAAGAAACCAATTCGGTGACCTTATGAAAAAAGTGTCCTAGGAACGTCAAAACCACTACTCTGTGGTGAAGTGAACATCGATTAGATAAATCTAGAAGCGAGGATTAGAATTTTCCCACAAATTTCTCAACGCAACGATAGAATCAACGGATACATTAGAGAAAAGTGTGAGGAGTAGTAGGTCCCACATTTCACTATTCACTTAGCAAGTACAACCGATGTAGAGGAAAAAGAACGCAAAGATTTGTTTCGAAAAACTTAAACATGAGTTCACATCAAGAGCAAAACACTCTTGCTAATGTAAGTGCACTGTGTACTTATAACATGGAAAGCTACTCGAGTAAGTAAAAAATAATCAAAAGAATCTCACCTCAGTTCCAGCTCCAGATGAAAGCACGAGAGAAGCTGCTGGATTGCATACCATCATTTCCTTGGCAACCAAATTCATGCCATCCTGAAATCCAGAGATTTCCATTGCATAATTTTTCGTAGCATCTGTGCGAGCTACACGAAAACATACAAGCAGCTTTCCTCATCCGAGTACATATACATAGGAAAACATAATTACTAGGCACTAACCTTGGATGGTGTCACAACGCCAATATCCATGGCCAAGTAGTGAGCTACAAGGCGTGTTCGTGGCAGACCATCGGTGTCAAATCTTAGTGGCTTCCATTCAGGATTCGTGTCACATTTGATGGTATCATTAATCTCCTTCGCCAATGCCAGGCAACTATCCTAAAATCACTTCCATCTTTAAGTTTTTCCCATCAAATCGTAATGATTGGCTCGAAATTTTCTCAACAAACTACTGTGATGTCAGTTGCCACCATACGGAGCTTCACCTTCACTAATGCTTATAAGTGGACGATACAATGATTGAGTTTCTGCCACTTCTTATCATGAAAAAACCCACTCTTCTTTATAAAACCAAGCGAATACGGTGACTAAAAATGTCTTTTTATCTATGAGTCTTAGTAATAAACAAACCTGGTACTTTTTATACGACTCCACGGCACGTCTGTTAGTTACCGCAACCTGATACAACACATCCAGACCTTTTCTTTCCGGATGTTTTTCAAAGAACCTTAAGGAACAGATTGAAGAAAAGTAGTTACTAAAATACCGATAAGACTGAGAAGCAGAATACCTCTTCCACGCCTTAAGCTTCTCCATGATACCTTTGGTGTAATCGAATCTTTCAACAGAAAAGAAAAAGCAGCCACCTTCTCCACTGTGAGCAAGAACCTGAATTACGAGAATTTACGCGTAGCTCACGAATTTCTGTCCTTGGAAATCTTCAGGATGGAAAGTAACCTTCATGGGACGAAGATGAACTTTAAAAAAAGAAAAAAACAAGAGGTCCCTTACAAAATCGAAAGAGCAAATGTTCAGAAGAGTAAGATGGCGAGGCAACACACACCACTATTCGCACACTGACTCTTCACGAGGAGGTCGAACGAAATAGTGACTTGAAAAAAAAAAACTCTTGCCTCCTGTTTGATCTCCTGAGCCTCGATGGCACACTGAGGTTCATTAGCGATTGACAGAAAATCTTCGTTTTTAATAGATACTGGGAATACACCCAGCGAGCAAGTCCATCCCTGGAAAAATATGGCGAAATTATAAATCAAGAATGAGGGCGATGGTAAAATTAACAATAAAATCAAAAGAATACTTCATAGGTAATTGTGAAGATATCGATCCTAGTGTCGTAGTGAACTCTGGCTCGTGGGATGTACTCCCTCACCATCTGAACGTATCGTTCGCGATCGCGGTGGGTTTGGAAACCAACCTGAAAGAAGCTAACAAAGACCACTGATTAGTAGGATACCGATTCAATTACGCTAGTTGAACAATAGCCAACGACAGTGTTAAATTAACAATGAAGTAAAGAATTTAACAAAAATGTATTAAGAGCTCACCTTAGTGAAACGGAGAATACCACGAAGTATCGGGTCAGCAACAAGCTTGTACTTTGTCATGAAATTTGCTGGTGGTTGGAAAGGAATATGCAAGAAGAATCCAACCTATAAATATGTAGCATCACAGAAATGCAGGGATTTGGGAAAAGGATGTGCTCCTACCTCGAGATTACTATCCAAGCTGCGCATAATTTGCCCTGTTAACATAAGATGATAGTCGTGAATCCAAATGAAGTCTTGCGGGCGGCTGTTACGAGCAGCATTTATCCCGAACTGGTAGTTTACACGCACGTAAGCGCACCAGTGCTCCCGAAGAGTCTGGAAAGAATCCATGATAGATCGAGCCCAGTGATGCAGAACACGTTGATACAGTGAAAATGCACTTCAGCAGAAAAAGTTTGCGTAGCTACTTCTTCAGCTACCAAATAACTGAAGTAAGGCGGGTGCTAAAAATCCATTTGAGCTACCACAATCCAAATAATGTCCTGCGAACAAACTTGAACCAACGAATACTTCACTACTTTACTGGTTGAAAAGGGGTTTCAAATATTTGAGCTCATAACTGATTTCCTCAATTCAAGGGAAGAAAAGCCCTGAGCTAGGAGCTGATGGCATTAATACAAAGCCGACAACGGAACAAGCAAAGTTCAACTAACAGCAGGATCGTCGTACTCCTTAACAATGTATTCAGCTAGATTATGCAAAGCTGGCCACAGCAAGCCATTACTAATTCCGCCATAATATGCATTGTAGTCCTCCTAAAAGCACAAAAGTTGGAAGAAAAAGTAGATTGGGAGAAATTGTGAGGATTACCTGGCTTACAAATACGGGGTTCAGCTGGTAATTCGTCTTGTTGTAATCGTGCAACACTGATAAAAGGGACATATCCCGTCTAAAAACATCGCACGCATAATAGAACTCCCTAGACTTCCAGAAGAGCAGTAAACGAGGCAGAAGAACCCACTCCACGAGTTGCTCTTTATCGGTCAGTTCTTGCTTCTTATCATTCTCCTCCAAGACGTGGAAGATTTCACCAGCTCTTGCCTGCTTTATGAGAGGGAGACCAAGTGAGTTGGTTGATGGTGGATGGATATCCTGATACAACAAACAATTAATCGGTATAGTTGAAAATTCCTAACAAAATAACAGCAATGGTTCTATGATGATTTAAACATACATTTTCAATCTATACCAAAGTTTTGCAAAGAAAGCAGTCATAATTTTTAAAAAGGAAGAGAACACGGTTCGTTAGCAATTAAGAAGCAGCGACAGGATGACGTTCATAAACCAAACTCACCAAATCATCCCGCTCTTCTTTGATGTTAATTCCCAGGTTCGAGAGCCAAATGTTCTCCTTATCCACAGACATCACAGGATCAACACAAGACACGAGGCCCCCAGATCCTGGGGAAAATATCCACTTTATACAGGAAACATAGGCGGGTCAATTACGATGATTATAATTCAATAGCTTCAATAAAATCACTCTAACTTTTATTTCAGGCTAAACTTTGCGCTGCACTACGCAGGTCTAAAAAGTCAACCTTACAGCGTAACGAACGACCACTCGCGAATTTTGATGAACAATGATTGAACAGCGCAAACAAGACTTTGAAATATAGCTGCAATAAAGAAAAATGTGAAACTCAGTGAAGAATCCTAAACAGAATGTCCGTACCTTGTTTTATTTCCCAACATCCACTACCTTTTCGTTGAATGGATACCGGCGGCGCATTCGAGACATTTATTACTCTTTGCTAAAAAAGAAATCAACGAAGAAGTTGACGTGCATAGTCACTACTACTATCGCACCTTATGATGTGTAGTGTTCGTGAGTCCTCCAACACCAGTACCTGTCGACAGACCCTCGCTTGCTCCATCCGACCCACCATCATCGATAGCGTCATTATCGAGGGCAAGCAGATCCTCCATTGAGCCGTGTCTCGATGACATTCGTGAATTGGCGCGAGATCGAACCATCTGGAAATAGTGAGCTTCAAGAAGGCACAAGATTAACTGGAAAGAGTGCTCGCACCTGAATGTGACGATACTTCTCGCCGAATCTCTTCGCATGAACCCCTAGCATGCTCTGACGTACCCCAGGGACCGCTGCGTATAGTTCACTACAAGGAATGCGAAGAATACAAGTTGTTCATATTCCAAACCAAACACATTGAAGTCATATTTAAGAGAGACAATCTTTCAATCCTTTTATGATGTTGAGAACCGGACATGTTTGTGTTCTTTTCTAATATAGTGCAAACTTTTTGTTGAAATCTATTCAGTTTATGCTTAAAATGAAAACAATCGTAATCAGCAAGACATTCCAAGGACAGAGCGAAAGCGATCAAATAGTCATAGCAGAAAAGAAAACCATTTGTAGAGCATAGATTCTTCTTCTAATATTATAAACTTGAAGAGAAATAAAACAATGCTATTCTTCTCCTTCAAATCACAAAAAATTGGCGATTAGATGCAGACCATAACTTTCATTGAACTCACCGTAGACGGTTCTTGCTATTGTTAACATCGTAGAGAGCAAGTGAGAAGAGTAGTGAATCTCGAAACTTTGTGCCAAAAGACAAGTCTGAGTCGTACACCAAGGGAACAGCAATTTTCCAGAACGCAACCTGAAGTATATCCACCTTCCCCAGATTTACAAAGAACTCCAACACAAAGATCAGGCAGTGCACAAAAACCCAAGAATGGACTACTTCAGAAAAATGATAGTGCCTAATTCACTCCTACCGAATTGAAGCCGAGTTGGCTGACTAGATTGCCGAAAACTGTATCGAAGTTCGTCGGCTGCTGTAGACACAACTCCAGAATCAACAACATACCCGGAAAAAGAAATGATAGGGAAATAATCAAGATTATGTAATGTGGTCCACTAAAATTCATTTCGCACTTTTAAGGCAATTTCGGAGTTTTGTTGACGAAGCTTCCATTCAGCACAACAAGCATTTGTGGCGAACGTAAGGAAGTCCTCATCACCCGATGCTGGTACTTTCACGTTGATCCGCGAAAGGATTCTTGCACATGACTGAAAATATGGGTTAATACGATACAGTAGAGAAAAACTACTTTTGTACTATGCTTGACAATCAGCTGCAATTCTTGATATGGAGCATCCTCACTCAACATCCACCCGACTGCACCAGCTCTTAACAAAAAAAAAAAACATTGAAAGGATTAGGTATAACAGTGATTGCCGATTAGTGTTCATAAACTGACATCTGCGTTCAACAGAGGAAATGACGCAAAAATCGGAACCACTCCTCAACCAGGAAGAGAATTACGCAATTTCTATTTTAATACTTATTTAATGATAGGTAGTTTCTTTCCAAGAAAAACCCATACAGAATGAAAAATTAACAAAACCATATCAAAAATTGGTTGACAGAAATGCAGAAAGAGAAAGAGAGAGACGGGTACAGATTTTCTTTGCGAATTACTCAACTAAATTCACTGTATCGATGTTCGAACTTTGTTAATACCATCGACAGCCTAATTCCATTGATATTATGGTGACTAGCCTTTAATAGCACAGGAACAAAAACGTATAATCTGCGGTTTTCGTTTAGTGGTAAGCGATTAGTAGCACAAATCTAGTTTTAGTATAGTGGTAAAAACGGTTTGCACAACTGTTGCGCTGTACCTATCCGATTTGTTCAACGCTGCATCTACAATTCAACGCTGCACTTCTCCTATTACGGAAGGTGCTGTACGCCAGTTCAGCTATTTAGAGAAACATTCACAGTTAATTCGAGTGGAGTCGCACATTTCTGGTTCCAATTAAGGTTCTGCCACCGGTTTCTAATAACACCGTGCCACTGTAACAAATTCAGCTAATTATAATTTTAAAAACTAGAAGTTCCTTGAGCTTTTTAGCCTGCTTTGGAGCGCAAGTATTCCCTCCTGAATTTGTACTCATTTCCAGTTTCAGAAACTTCACCCAGGCTGAAGAAGTGAATGGCGCAATATTAAGTAAACAGTATGCGGATTCTTGGAAATGGAATAATCAGTGCCATTCATATTACAACTTCACTAACAGTAACTGAAATACTGCTAGCAACTGAATCATCTGTAAACTCTAGGATTTTGCAATCTCTTCCAAATCAACTGTACTTTGCTGTGACCATGTGATGCTGTGAATCAGAATGCCATCACATGAGTCATGGTCTGGACAAGGGATACATTGTTGAAGAGTACTGTTGATACTGTTGATACTATGGAAAATTGCCACATCATTCAAAAAGATCAAATGAAAAGTGAAAAATAAGATGAACCTCTTTGACTCGTTCAAGTGCATCCGAGTCACCACCACGTAACGGGCGCTGGAAAGGGCGCTCTGGTACAGGAGATGACGACCGATTCTCCGTCTCCACTCCCATAGGTTCTTAAAGAGATATATCTCAATTATACTAAGATATTTTGGACAGAAAGAAACGAAATTCCACGAGAACGAGAACCAAAACATGCGGAACTATGAAAGACATATCATGTGACAGTTTACTCACCTTCATTGTTGGTACCGAAATCACTGTACTTTGGGTGACGCCCACCGACAACCTTTTACATGATTTTTGGCACATTCTCACTACGAAAAGAAAGGATGTGTATATATAGAAAAATTTAGTGTGTTTCTCGCAGTGATTGCAGAAACAATTCGTTAAAAAAAACGTATATTAAACATGTTCATAACACTACAAACCAGAGATACGGCAGGAAACTTTAAGCGTAGAACAAGGAGAAAACAAAAACACTATCCTATCTCGAAGAAAAACTAGATGCCCATGTGAAAAAAATCGCGACTCGTTGAACAAGATGTGAGTTAAATACAGTTTCACTCGAACGAATAGGAAGAAACCCTACTATCACTACCTCTCTAGAAAAGAGAAAGGATTTACTGCAGCCGACAAGTTCTGCAAAACGACTCTGAGCAGAATACGAAATGACATGTAAGAACCAACAGAAAAACTTTTATGACTCCGACGATAAAATCTACCGACAGCAAACGAAAATAACGAGGACGTAGTAGAGTTAGACAAAAATGACAGCAGCCGACTTAACTGCTTGCTTCAAGGAAGTAGTAATGAACAAGTGAGAAGTAGATGAGACTATGAGGTTTTCTGATACGTTGAAAAAAAAACTGAAGGGTTAACAGGTGTTAGGAAAAACAATACAGTAAATGTTTAGATGGAAAAGTTGCAACGCTCTCAAGAGCAGAAGCGCACTTGATCATTGACCGTTAACTAGAAAACACTCTTATCTTCAAAGGCGCAACAGTTTGCTCCAATGATAAAGAACGAGATGCGGCGCAAACAAATAAAAAATGTGACTACGAAACCAATATCGACTAGACTTTTCATGAATGAAGACAAAACAATCAACGCTCACATACAGCACCATACTTCCGAATCCTACTTTTCGCTGTTGTCGAGTTGATAACGCACCGACAAAAACCTTGCATCAGCTGGCGCGCTGAACAGTGGTCGGTTGCATTTGTGGGACGCGTCGCGGTCGGCGCTGCGGCTCTTCACGGATTCTGACCAACAAGCGATCCATCTGGTCGTACCCACCGCTAGATCAATGCAGGAGGGGCCATGCACGTGAATGAATGCCGTGATATTCACGTGACAGCCTCCCGATCACATGGTAGTAAATTATAAAAAGGATAGCGTCGGCTGCTCAGGTCATTGAGGAACGCGGCTGAGATTATTCGTAGGCGTGACGAGAAATAAATAGCTTCCTTGTTTCACGGTTGAACACTCGTGGAAACTAGACTCACGACATTTTCAGAGCACAAGTTAACAAAAAGTTTTGAGACAGAAGACCTATAGATACTACATTCAGTGGGTTGCCTGTTGTGTTCGCTGTGGGAGCTATAGAGGTAGGTCATGGTAAAAATCAATTGTTGTGCTTCGGCGTCCGCGTCTGCTTGATGTTCCTTCCCAGCATACACTTTTGCAGAATTGCTGCTACACATCTTTCTCTTTGGAAGAATTGAAAGGTACCAACACACAGATGATAATTGTATTAGTATTTTCGCATCAAGACCTTAGTCATACACTTTCATTAAACCTACTTTTATGCTTGGGTTGCAACGTTTATTATGGCTAAGTTTTTTTTTTTCAAATTTTACCTCCATATTTATGAGGTGACTTGATTTTTCTTGCAAATTTTAACTTTTTTGAGATAAATTGAGATTTAGTTTTCGAGTTAACTTAATTTTAGTGGTCGATGAGAAAGCAGCGGCCACGTTTTTGGTGCAGGAGGAAATGGAAATATAAATAGAGGGAGAACTTTTAGCTGTCTTAGGTGTATAGTTACGAGACAGACCTCCTTTTATTTTCGAATGTGCTGCTGTTATCGATTTCTTTGTTACACATACACTCGGATGTTCTATATCACGTCAGTTTTTGTTACACCATTCACTTACCATTCTATTCATTACAATTCATTTGGAAATCAAGCACTAAGCCTTTCTTTCTCACAGTAACTCACACTGTACCCGGAAGAGAGCCGAAATACAAATACTGGATCTCAACTTCACTTATCATAAGTAGAACAACTCAGGGAGTATAGACACCAAGAAGATCGATGTAGAGGATCGATTGAATGTGTATAATCAAATCTAATCACATCTCATTGAGTAGCTATTGGACACGTACCCGTGAAATTGCATAGACTTACCACTATTTTACGTTTATTTGTGAGGAACCAGTTGTGGAGCAAGGAGGAGTGGCAGTCCTACCCACTTATTGGATGTACTCGATATAAGAATAATCGATTTCCAATAAATCTAGAACCGGATGTGACAACGGCCAAAATTATGACATTATCAAATTTCTTTCCTAAACGATTTCTTTTTACTATTTTCTAGTAATATAACAAAATATACACAACATCTATTGAAAGAATCAAAATAAGATCTCGTCAACAAGGGAGAACAGAGATCGTAACAATAGAATATGTATAGCTGCATAGTAGTTCTGTTGGCATTCCATGAACTCTCAACTTTACCCGACACATGAGCAGTTGTCGCTTGCCTCAGCCTCATGTTTCAACAAAATGCGCCCACATTTGCTAGGAAACAACAAAAACAACCGCAACATCTTCGTAAGGTCGTTCACAAAGTCGCATCTGCGATAATTAAAGGGCAATGAACTCGAGCTTAATTAGTAGAGATGATAGTTGACTGCTACGAGCTGCTAAAAATGTAGAAATCACGCAGTTAAGACCAAATATCAGTCAACGTGCTTTCATTATCCGACCCATATTAAAGTTTGTTAAGGAGGAATGAAGGCTTGATCAACACTAGTCAAAGTCGATATAATAGTGATTACAAGCATCCTTTATATTCATCTTCATCTTCCTTTTTCGCACTTACCCCATTCGTCGATGGAGTCTGCATCTCCAATCTTTTGCTGCCGTTTCGCTATGGGAAATCTTTTTAACCACTATATGTGGGAAATAAAATAAATGGAGTGTTCTTTGAACATCCTACTTGAATACACTTCTAACGGTTACCAATACACCGTCATAAATACAGCAGAAGATCTGCGGTGCTTACATCCCGATAATCTTGCATGTACCAAATGAGTGGTGGAGCGAGGAGAACTTACAAGAAAGTACAATATTTCTAGGTAGTGAGGAAGAGAAGATTGTGGCATGCCTAGTTTAGCACATACATATAGGGCTGTCCTTGCACTCGACAAGGATCTAACTACTGTAAATGTAGTTCGTGATTTTCGAATTTTGACTTCTAATAGAAGACTTGAGTATTTAAAAAGGATAGTAGAGCGTGGAAACGTTGAGTGACTTGAACAATCACACTCAACCACGGTAAAGCCTGAACTAAGTAAATGAGGAAGTCCATAACGCAAGCTTGCCTGGAATGCGCTATTGATGAGGTGCAAGAGCTCGTGGAACTCACGTGAAGATGTCCACAGGTAAGGATGAGCTATGGCTTAGGATTACCAGAATGTTGTTAGTGGTAATAATTTCAGTAGTATACATACATATTCTCCCAAATAAAACGGCTATCCAAGGCATGAAAGGAAGAATGGAGGCGACTTTATGAAGGAATCTAGAGAATATCTTAAATATCCACTTAACAGCAGCATTTCATGTTGGCATGAGCAACTACTAAAAATACAACCAGTACTAGAAACGGAATATGCAAGGTACCAATTGTGAAACCATGTGCAGAATTCGGAAGAGGTGAATGGATATCTGAAGAATCTCAAGATTTGCAAATTGTATCACCCATAACCTAGGCTTTGCAGCAGTCGCTAATGCCGTTTTCGCAGGAGAAAATTTTGCGACTGAAAAAGGGTCAGTTTCTCGTTTCTTTTTCGGTCGGGAATCCTGCTAATGGAATTGTCGGTGATCAACCATGTTCATCGAGCATAGTTCTTCCTCCCTTCCACTTTCTACTTTTGCATTGATCATGTCCGCCATCCCGGATGTGGAAAAAGCATGTAGCCCTCAAGTGTATGCCATAATTCTGATTAAATAAAGTAAGGGTGATGGCCCTTGCCCATCAAGAATTCCCTTAATGCTCTTTTAAAAACTCAATTTTACCTAAACTTGAGAAAGTGGAAATGGGAATAACAGCCGACATAAATAACCTTCGACAATGGCTTCACTGTCCTTTACCGCGGTCAAGATGCAATTGATGCATTTTGAGAAGTTTACAACTTGTATATAGAGAGTACGTTATAGCTGACAGGACCTCTGAAAGTTTGCTCAGACTATCGCCGGATGAGTCGGATGAGTAACTGCAAATAGCGGAGCTCGCCTGCAGTGGACGAGTTACCACGACCACCCATCATCCATATCTCATCGAACACCGATTCTATGCTCAAGAATTTTCTGACAAGCTATGTAGTAGAAGGGAACTGGGAAACGATGAGAATAAATTTAAAAGTGAAGCTAGCATGCGGCAAGCAAAATCCAAAACGATATTGAAATAATTCTGTGTTCTAATACACTATTCACAAAGTAATTGCAGAAATGTACTTGACATCATTGAAGGTGAAAACCGTTTGCACACAAATTCGCGATGGTTTAATACCAGTGTTGGACAAGCTTAACAGTTGAAAGCACAGTCATGTAGCTTAGAATGTAGGAAAAGATTTCTCTCAGAATGTGTTTATTTCATCAGAATGAACAACTGAGCAGACTGACCAGATCTCAATGGGAGAGCCTCTGATAAGCGGATATGACTGTGGAATGATCGCTAGTGCACTAACAAGACGTGGGCAGAATAATGCGTAATTATACCTCGAAGGTTCGAGAAAGTTTAAAGCACAATCACAACGCCAAGCTCAGAAGATTGTTGGAAAAGTGCTAATTGGGATAGTTTCGGACCCTAGAAGCCCTACGTTTGCAAGGACTAGGGAAATTTTCCTGTAATGCTAGTGCACAGACGAATCAATCCATTGATGTGAAGCTCTGTAAACTCTTGACAGAAATTAGCTCGGAACGAAAGAAAAAGTTAGCCGTAGATGCTGAAATATCGCATGATATGTGGGATAATCCAGATGCGAACAAACAACTTTTATTTGTTGTCAGGATCAGAGACTAACATATGAGAGGTAAAGAAGAAATGAGAGCCTAGCGAGACCTGACAGCCAGCTGTGTCTAGAGATATTTTAGATGAAAACATTCTTCCAACATGATTCACTAGGCAACTGTGCTCCGAAACTGCTCAAGTCTGATGTAAAAGAGAAGACTTCAAGTTGTTTACTAGGACATTGTGTGAGGTACATTTATTGCGTTCGTGGGCGTCAATATTGTCGGAGAGCGACTTAAAAAAGTGATCTCGTCGACAGCTGTGCTGTTCTTAGACGAAGAGAGTTTCCGTGAGGGAAAACAACAAAGCAAGACTAGAAAAAAGATTGGAATCGACGTGTTGATCAGCTTGTGGAAGAGCTCATTCGCGAAACTGCTCCGCTAAGATATACGTAATTAGACGTAGACATCGGATTTGTGCGCCGCAGTAATATCCAAACGGATGGGAATATTTCTAATAGTTTAATCAAAGTGCACTTATCAATGTATGACATGCAGCTGTATTGTAAAAATTATCAGTTAACTATTCTAAAGAAATAATGAAGAACCGATTATTACTGGAAAAAGACATTTTTTTTAGTTACTAGCTGCAACGTCCCACGTGGCCCAGAAGATCCGGCGTCTGGGAAAAAAATCGAGGAAACATTCGGGATCTACTATAATATTTGTTGATATCCGCCTGGATTACATGGTTGATCCATCAACAATCCATCAACAACTTCTGTCGGAGTTTCTGCCGTCCCAGCTCGCTCTCTCACATCCGTGCTGAGGTCAACATTGCTCCAGATGATAGCCTTACTCTATCTTGAGATTTTCAATTGTATTGTAGCACCTAGCCCTCTCGAATAGTGGAGAAATTCAGCTGGTAGTGAGGGGGCAATTGTGCACATCTCAGTCAACCTGACATGTTAATTTTTTGTTTTCTTTGACAAGACGTATTTCTATTAGACTACCACTAGTGAGTGACAAACTCCA
>KN727977.1:2655-16148 GCA_000816745.1 Ancylostoma duodenale | reverse complement strand
CTTTCAAGGAATTCCGTATAGATCGAGCAAAAACTCAGCAGGGCGTGGTTCTGTTGAATAGTTATACTATGCATGCGACTAGTACCATCGGCAAGGTTGTAACCTTCGGCCTTCGCTTCGCCCCATTTACTGGTAACTTGCCGTGTTCTTGCCGCCGTATTGCCGTCTGAGCTGCTTTTGCTAGGAATGTACGTAAGACCTAGACTGTTCGCCTATAAATTGCTTCCGATTTGTCACTGAGTCGCCGCTGCCGCTGTACTGCCGTTTCATAGGAAGCTTCGCTGTTTCATGTCATCATTGGCTGATAAAATCGTTCCGACTGTTTCTCAGTGAGAGTAACAGCGCACCTAGGAATGGCATAACATCAGCAAATTAGTGACATCTCATTTGCATGTCCTGTTAAGTAAGATGCCCGCGACTTATGGTGATATTATGGAGCTTTTGGAGTTCGGGTTAAACACAGTAGTGCCGCACTCTAGAATTGATCGCACGTAGGATTTGTAAGCCAGTAAGAGATGATCAGCTGAATTTGTAGACAAGGATTTGAAAATGTCGTGTAGAGCTCTTCGGGTTTCTTTGCTATAACGTTAGAGTGCTCATCAAAGTTGAGTCTCGTATCTGAAGTAAGACCTAGGTCACAAATGGTGTCTGTGCTGTTCAGTTCCACATCATCAAGATGGTAGGTGTCTTTGGAATTGCATCGACCGGGATGAAATAGCTTCCATGTTCGACGTTCAGTGAATCTTGGCATGAACCACAATTTCTCTTTTGTTGCTTCTGAGCCGTGACCAAGGTTGGTATATCACTTTATTCGGCAAGCATTTCGGCTTACTGGCTTTCATCGGAGCCTGTAAGGTAAAGAAGAAATGTAGTCTAGCCCCGCAAGCATTTCATCGTTTACACAAGAATTTGATATATGTCAAACAAAAGGTAACCACCTGGGTTAAAAACTATAGTACTATGCGCTCACCTTGTACGTTGCCAAGCAGGACTTTTGGGCCACCGTCAGCTAGAAACGCGTTAACCTTGGTGGTAGTGGGGATGGCGGCAACAATCTTGCGGCTGGGTAGGTCAATAAGTAAATAAATCATAAAATATTTTAAAAAAATCAAAGAGAAACGCAAGAAATGGCTCAACTTTCGTTTGGTACTTTGCCCTTATACGGAATCTAACCATGAGCTAAAAGCATAGGACTCCTCGTAGTACTCATCAGTAAGGGAGGGAAGTCCTAAGCCTCATCCAAAATAATGAAGACAAAAAACTCACCAATCCTTGTCCTCTCGGTAGGCTGGGTGGTGGGAATACAGAGTAGGAATACAAATACTCTCAAACTTGGGGAATTAAACCACAAAACCCGCATAGATCGAGGAACGGTGCGAGCTCATTGGTTGCGGTGAGCGTTCCGTCTTAGGGACCCTGGTTATGGTAATGCACTCATCTATCCTGTTCATTTTTGGCGATTTGTTTTGCGCGCTGATATCACCACCTCTCGTGCAAGGACTCTGATAATTATGCAGCACGAACGCAGTGCGAACGGCGTAATGGTTCGAGTAGAAACTCTAGCAGCAACGGTTGCCAGTTGTTGCCATCCTCCCCTCAATTGTTGCCATCCCTCAGCAGCTACTACTAAAGGGACGAAAAACTGAGCAGCAATCGAGGAGAGGAGGGTTTCAACTCGAGCCATTACACCGCTCGGGCTGCGTTCGTGCTGCACAGTTATCAAAGGATGGAGACGTCTACCCCGAACACCTGATCGTCATGACATTGCCTCCGGGGAGTGCCCAGTGGAGTTGAAAGTTTGGATTTCTGTAAGCCATCCAGATGTTCTTGGATCATAATCCCGAGTGGTATGCGGGTCTCATCTATGTACTCTTCTCCACATACTTTGCGAGTTATAAGATTAAAAATATCGATAAAAAGAACTTACCAACTCGTTTAAGTCTTTGTCCTCTCGGTCGCTCGGGATACAAATACTCTCAAACTTGGGTAATTAAGCCAAGAAATCGGCATAGACCGAGGAACGGTGCGAGTTCATTGGTTATGGCAATGCATTCATCTTTCCTATTAATTTTTGGCGGTTTTGCTGAATGCTCAAGTTCCTAAAGTGTTTTTCGCGCTGATATCTCTAGCTCTCGTGCAAGGATGGGGACGTTTACCCCGAACACCTGATCGTCATGAGATTGCCTCCGGTCAGTGCCCAGTGGAGTTGAAAGTTTAGATTTTTGTAAGCCATCCAGATGTTCTTGGATCTCAATCCCGAGTGTATGCTGGTCTCATCTATGTACTCTTCCCCACATAATTTGCAAGTTATAAGATAAATGACACCTGACGTTCCGACTGTCCTTCATATATTGTAGAAACTTCGTACTTTAAACATTCTCGCTATTAGCACATGAAAAGCGCATTGCTGCTTACACGCGGGCAGTTTGATGGGTTTTATGCTTCCCTGTTGCTTGTTCGTACTACTTGCGTGTGTCGTGAAATTACCTACATTTACGAACATTTTCTTTGCATAGCAATCATTCTCGCAACAACCCAACAATTTTGCCGGCAAACAGCGCACAATTTGCTAACATTCCGCTAGTTTTTACTTCCTCTGACAACAATTTGCGAGACTCTGCTGCTAATTGGCACTCATTCTCATTTGTATTCAAAACCTGTTTGTTAATGAATACCAACTCTTGCCTATCCAGTTTCAAATGCCAGGGCATCGTTGCAAATCCGCTGTGTTTTTGCCGCTGGCCTGCTCGACATCTGCTGATTTCATGCGAAAGTTACTGTCAGTTCACTTCACATTATATCGCTTTTCAAGATCCAAAGTGATCGCCACCGATCAGTGGGTATACATTCCACTTGGGGATTTTTCTGCTCATTTTTTTTTGCTAATTTCGTAGACAGTTCAGCACAGCTTCCTGGCAAAACGCCCATTCCCAACCAGTCGGGTCGCAACTACAGATCATCCGTCGTTCAATTTCTTGCACGTGCCGTTGCGGATCATTAGTCAAATGTCCGTAGTCACGGACCCAAAAACCACGGCGAAAGAAATGCGGCTTGGCATTGAGATGACATGCGTACCCTTGCATTTACTGTCGGTACGAATGCTCCGAGTGACACTGGCATTCGATCAATATTTTGCATCATAATTACATTGAACCTCTAGCAATTTGTCATTCCATGTTAGACCACGTAGCAGTCGTGTGCTCCGCCCACTAAGTTCCGTTCAAATAAAGCGTCGTTGAGTTCAAGTTGTTCTCCTTGTGGAAGACTTCTTAGGCGAGGAACCCGTCATGTCTGGGTGGGCGTGGCCTGGTGATGACGTCACCTCCGGCGGTCTATGTGTCTGCTATTCCCAGAGGAGCCCTTAGGATAGACCGCATGGCCTCTTCTATGTGCTTCACTGCCAACGATCTCGAGGATCTCAAAATTTTCCCGAAGTTTCCTACCCCCCCCCCCCCACCTCCCCAGCTCACCACCGGACATATGTAGCTGACGTCATCGACTACTTGGCAGTTTGAGAAAATCAGCTGCCATGAGAAACTCGTGATGACCGTGGGAAAAGTCGGACTTTACATAAATTTTCCAACATTTTCCATATATTTCTGTTGTTCTTTCGTTATTCTGTGCAACTCCCCATTCACGGACTATTTTTTCTCAACCAACACCCTGTGCGATTAGTTCCCACCAGCCTGCTCACTCAATTCACCTCCAATTAGGCATGCGAAGGTTGATCTCTTCATCGGATGGCGGCGCGATCGCTATCGGACAGCGTCAGGCCAGCGCCGCCGCCACCGCCGCCGCCGTCAGCGACTGACAAACTCCCGACCCTTGCCAGTTTTATGGTTGTCCATAACTAGTTAGTCACTCAATTTTAGGTTCACAGATCGCCTTTGACCCTGGTCAGTGCGTTTGTGCCCTTTGCGTTACATTCGTATGATTCCTGCATGGTTCTAGCAGGAGATTTGTATCGTCTGTGACGCACACATGATAAGTTTAGCTTATGTCATACGAACATTTTAGACTGCTTCAGAAGTGAACATTCACTTTTACGCCTCAAATAGGTTCCTTCTGCAATGTTCTTACATCATTATATTGTGATTCCTGAATGGTCCTTGCACCATATTTGGATAATTCTTGCAGCAAAACACTCTTTGGCTCGTTCATCATTGTAATATCATCCAAAACACTAGCAAGTTTCTCTCTTTGAACCCCACCATTTCTTGCTTATTGCTTCAATAAATGGTTTTTGCGTCATTTCCTCATCATTCCTGCATGGTTCTCGTGTCATTTTCTCAAAATGATTGCGCCAAGATAAGCTTTGCCATGCTAATTTATTTTTCCAATATTTCTCCTCAAAAAATAGTTTTCATCCTGTATGTACTTGTTTGCAGATACCGGTATTCGTTTTGCATCATTTTCCCATCACTTCTGTATGGATTTTGCATCATGTGTGCAAACCGAATCTCATTCACTGTGGCAGTTCATCATACTTCACTAATACTTAATTGCTAGCTCTGATGCATTGCTTTCAAGTCATTTTTTCATTATTTATGCATGATTTTTGCACGATATCTGCAACGTTTTGGAGGCAAATCTCACCGTAATTACGTACATATCTCATGCAATTCTAACCAAAAATTAATGATCCAAATGACAGCAGCCTTCTCATCGAAATCGAATACAAAATCATCATCAACTCTTGGAAAAAGACTTTTCAATGCATTTATCATTCTTGCACCATTCGTTTTCGCTCACACTGGAATTCTTAAATTTTTCCACGGCCATGTCAGAACTAGTCTCAAAACAGACATTTATTATTCTAATTGCACTTCTTTTCTTAGTACATGTTTTTGAGGAAAAACCTATGCATTCCTTTGCCATGACTTTATAGCAGTTTCAACAGCTTGCACTAGTTTATAGCAGTCGTTACAGTTCCAGCTTTAAATACTTAAATTCTTAAGTGGAACGATCGAAATTCTCAATTCTCAACCAAAAATGATGCAAAACAAGCAAAATTGGCGCGAGAATAATGCAAGGGGAGAATCGAAGAAAGTGCATCATATCTGCATCATTTTTACCTCATTCTTACGCGTTCACCGTTTGTTCTTACCACGTATTACCTTCACCGTCAATAATCCTCACATTTATTGAAACTGTTCACCCACTAAAATAAGTAGTGTTCCATCAGCACAACGAACGCAACACTGTTACAAAATGATGCAAAACATTCGGGAATAGGCGTATTCTTGCATGGAAAGCGTAAATGATGAAAATAGAGATGTGAACACTAATTTTAAGGAATATTTGGAAGATATGGACCAAATTTGGTTCTCCGTCGTTCGCATGCAAACAAATACCGCTGCCCACTCAAAAATGACGCAGAAATCATGAAGAAGAGAACGATATTTGCATCATTTCCGCATCTTTTTCTTATTCCCGCGTACTCACATCAGTTCTTCACAAAGTATGGAATTTTCAAGAATTCACCGCTATTTTCCTGCACTTTTCATTCTTTTTTTTTTGGCTGAACTCGTTTTGAAACTCCTCGAATTCCTCCGCTAACTTGTGGAACCACCAACACACCACAATTAATACTGTCGCCTTATTGGCTCAATTTGCCAAACAACAATGACCTTGAGTGGTTACTAATTGTGATTTTTGAACCAGTTTGCCGTGTTCGTGTGGGTTGAACGTCAAACTGTGTCGTGTTCAGTGGAATTTTGACGAATACCTCCTAATTAGGCGGGAATGAATCACACACAGGAGTGAGGGAACTTTCTGGAGTTTTCGACAACTAAGAGAAAAACGAACTACCCAGGATCCGAATAGTGTTGAGAAATTATTTTATGTTATACGGATTACCTAGAATACCTACTTGATTTTCTTATTTATCAAGATGCAGAATGTTTGCAGCTGAAAATTAGCCATTGATGAATTACCGTCTTAAACAAGTTCGAAACCTTGGAAATACATATTCCAGGGGTCACATGCTTCATTGAGATTACCCAGGGTAGGCGTGTAACAACTCACGGATTTAATCATGGTTGGCATGGGCGTCAAACCATTAACCCTGGGTAATCTCTATGTGCATCTAGGCTCAGGAAATCCTAGTTTTAGAGAAAATTCTTCCGCCCCAACGTGTGAGACGAAATTTCTGGAAGATTACGAATGATCACACCCAAGACATTAAAACATTCAAGAAAAGGCGCACAACTCCAGACTAAATATGGATTGGAAAAAAAAAACTCTTCGCACATATTTTCCAGACCATTCTGTTCTTCTACTGTGCCTTTCATACATACATGTTTACCCAAGGCAATCTTTACTCAACCTTTAGATTCATAGAGGTCTTCCTCTTTTTTTTTGTTTTCTTTCGTTTTTCCAATAGAGCGGCCAATAAGCAATTACAACGATTCCCCATTTTGCGCAATTAGTGCTGAAAATAGTTTTAGGTAGTGTTTTCCGCTACCATTCCACTATCTAAATTGAATGGAGTGGCTGAATCACTTTAACCAGGGAAAGGATAAGCATTGCTAAAATTTGCAGGGGAGTTCGTTCTGGATCTCTTTCGCTTACGCATACATATGTATTATTCTTCAGGAGTTTACTTCCTAGTTTTCAGGCTGAAACCTATGAATTAATTTGAACGCGTGTATGTACAAAACGGAAGAGTTTTCTTCTGCTGTTAGTGACTTTTAATGCAGGGAAATTTACTTTTAACCGGCTTTTTACATATGTATTATAGTATACCTTTCAGAAAGTTGGCACGTCATGAAAGTTGAGAATTCCTACGTATGTTGTAGGTCTTGTTGCAGACCATCTATGAAACCAGTCCGCTGTTGCAGCTACGCGGCTCAAAAATGGTGAAAAATCAATAAAATCAATAAATCGATATTTTCACGCAAAATTATATTTATAGCCGTGTTCAGTGTATTGGAAAACAAAACATGCACGTCTACACCGACCCCACACATACAGATTATCGAATTTTCCTGTTTTGGAGAACATCTATCCACCCGCGCTAAATACGGCGCGTCATCTCAACCCACTGTGCGCGCGCACGCATAAACTCGCGAATTTTCTGAAATAAATACTAGTAGGTAATCCCTCTATATGAATTTGCAGAGATTTGTGTGAGATACAGTACAGTAACCTTACAAGAATGAGGTTATGGTAGAAACGAATAATCGGGTTCAGCTGTCAAATAACCCCTACGCTTGAAAGTCTGGAATTATATAGTCGGGTTTTCATGCTATCAACAGGATGACCTTATAGCAGTGGGTTTCCTTTGATTGCGAGGAAACTACAAGTAAATCTTCGAGAAACTTCTAGTTCGCTAGGATAGTTGAAATAACCTCTTGCAAACAATTTTTGGAATTCATTGAATAGTTCGCTTAAATTTGTCGGTTATCAGGCACCTCAGACCCGTTTGAGCCACAACTTCCTTTTTCCCCCGCACAGTCCCCCTATTTCATCTCTCCACCCCATTAGTCTCACTACGTCCGCCACTTTTTCGTCGCAGGACCCATTACGATTCGCCGAGGCGGGCGCGCGCGCGATTGCGGGCGTGGTCGTTGGAACTTGTTATTGTAGCAGTATGTGCGTGTGATGTCGCTCTATAAACATACCGTATAAGCAGATCATTAGCGATTCGACGGCGCACGCGCACGGTTCGCATAAACGCGCGCGCGTGCAAAAAACGTCGGCTGCCCAACTGCTGCGTCGACGCATAAAAGCGGGCGGCGCCCCGCTGTCGCCGGACATTTGTCCATCAGTGACTGATTGCTATCATCGCCACTTATGTTAGTTGTCAGTCTTCTTTCACTATCGGTGGGGTTTTCACCGTTTCCGCTTCAGGTGAAGAACTGTATCTAAAAGGAAGGTACCTGTTCTGCCTGACCTTTTCCTGATCCATGGGTGGATCCATGAACACTCTCGGGTGGATGAACGTTCCCCGGGTTAAAAGCTTCCGCTCATTCAGAAAGGAAGAATGCTTTATCAAAAGTCGACAAATTCCAGTGGCATGCGTGGTATAATATTTCCATAGAATTATTTCTAACCATCATTGCTTGCCAGACTCAAAGGAAGATTGGGTGTCTCTCCCCGTCCCCCCGCCCCCCACCTCCTCGTAGAGTTTTCAAAAATGCCTTATCAGATCGATAAGAAGCCTGTTCATTTCCACTTCTGATCCCTTGTTTGAATCACATTTTTCCATTAATTATTTTTAATTTTTTGAATTTGAGGTGAGAGTTCAACAGACTAAGTCAAGGCCACACCGCTCCATTTTGTCGCTGTCACTCTCACACCCCCCCCCCCCCCTTCCCCTCTTCTGAGCACAAATTTCTGCTTCCTCCACTGTTATTTGTCGTCACTGATTAAGACCAGTCGATCGTACTAAATCTATCTGTTTTGTCCAGAAAAATCGACCAGTTTAAGAGAACTGGATAGTAACGACATGCTCAGAAATGTTCATGGATTCTACTGCAGAACTCGTTTAAGGAGTCAGACACGGAACTGAACTCTGGAAAACGCTGGAACAACTGAGTGTTTTGTAGTGTCTCAATGAATAAAAAACCTTTGAACAATATCCATGTACCACGAATTGTTCGATCTGGAAATTCAGATCCTATTTGATGCAGGTGATTTAGGAGTCATAAAGTATTGGGTGGTTCGGAAAGTAACTGGGATTTTTGAGCGTTGCAAAAAAAATTTTATTTTCTCATAATGAAGGAACATTAATCAATGATTTATTTTCTATTTTGTTCGACTACCTTTTGCCATCTTTCTGGTAATTTCAAAATTCCTCTCTCATAGAACTTCTGGTCTTTTTTCAGCAAAAAACTGGGCTACTTAGGATTTGATATCCTCATTTTCGGTAAAGTTTTTCCCATTCAAGTAGTTCTGCAACGATCGAAATAAGGGATACTCAAATGGCGCAAGATCAGGGATATATGGTGGATGCAACATCAATTCCCAACCAAGCTCTAACGACTTTTGCCGAGTCACTGAAGATGTATGCGGCATAACATTGTCTTGGTGGAACACAACTCCTTTCGGGCTACGAAGCTGTGGTATATTTTGATGTGCTTCCAAGGAACCAGAATGTCAATTCGGATCTCTACTATCGACAACTGGTGAAATTGCATCACTCAATCTTCAAAAAACCGGCTATGCTGGATCGTATACATCTTTGGCGTCTGGGTAAAAATCATTGGTGCTTGGTTGTTGCGTCCACCATATAGCCCTGATCTTGTGCCATCTAACCACCACTTATTTCGATCCTTGCAGGACTATTTGAATGGGAGAACCTTTAACGAAGATGAGGATGGCACATCCCATGTAGCACAAATTTTTTTCAATTTTTTTTTCGAAAAAGAACAGAAATTCTGCGAGAGAGGAATTATAAAATTAGCAGAGAGATGGCAAAAGGTAGTCGAACAAAGCAGAAAATATATTATTGATTAATGTTCTTTCATTATGAGAAAATAAAATTTTTCTTGCAACGCTTAAAAATCTCAATTACTTTCCGAACAACCCAATAATAGTAGCTCTTTCCATACATACGTATATGTGAGCAAACGAAAGAGTCGTCACATACGTACATGCCTGAACTAGTACTCCTTTTTTGAAAGGATTTTGACCATTTCGAAACAGTTTTACATCACTTCTGAATGGTTTTTGAAAACTTATCGAATCGTCGTTCCTTCATCGCTAAGGCTCAGATAGACTGGACCAAAAAACATGTTATTCACATTGTTTAGTTTGCCAGAGAAAATTTCCTTCTGTTCCTGGATCAACGAACTTGTTCTAAGTTCTAAATGTGGAGGAGTGGGGCAGGAGAAACGAGAAGATATCTTTTATTTTATTTCCTTTTTCGTTGACTTCGAATTTTATTCATATATTCACTGCATAATTTAAAACTGTTATATTCCTATTGCAGTGTTGCATGTTTTGCTTCTTTGTGATCTTATTTGCTTCCACTTCTTTCATTGTTTTCATATTCTTTACATTTATTTCTATCTCATTCGTGTGCACTTCGGACTTTTCTACTGTAACAATTGGATATCTACTACTATTATATACTATTATATTTTTCACATAATTTGTGAGTTTGTGCCCGCCTGCGCACAGTGGGCTAAGATGGTGCGCCTTATCTAGCGCGGGTGGACAAGAGTTCTCCAAAACAGGGAAATTCGATAATCTCCATAAAGAGTTCGGTGTAGACATGCCCGTTGGGGTTCTCCAGTATGCTGAACACGGGCATGACAATCATTTTGCATGAGAACATCGATTGTATCGATTTTATTGATTTTTATCATTTTTGCTCAGGGGTCGCGGAAGACATGTCTATCGTAGTTCTCCTATATGCTGAACATAAATATGACAACATTTTATCCGATTCGTTGATCTAATCGATTTTACTGATTACCAGGGACTTTCTTCAGGTGAGAAAATGTTCAGCAGGGCTCTTTCATAAGCCAAACACAATTATGAGAAGTTTTTTTTTCATGGAAAAGCGATGTAGAAAATGCGGCTTATTGTCACTTCAAGGATAAAATCTGACAGCAAATCCTGGCATAGGTGGTGTTCACTTTGACTCTGCCCATATACGCAGCCCGTGGGTCAGCCGGATGACGCCGCGTAGTGGCGGCAACTGGCTGGTAGCACCACAAACCCACATTTCCCATTTGTGCTCTGGATTTTATACTGAATTCTCAACATTTTCCGGTTCATTAATGTGTTTCGATAGTTAATTGATAGTTACAACAAACTTTGGAACAATTTGGAAATCTTGGTCCGTTCGATAGTTTTGCTTTGAGTTCAGATTGCTTCTCGACGATAATTGTTCAGAAAGTTCCTTTTTTTCACCGTCTCTATTAGTTTTAGTTCGATGACCTCAATATTTCAATTAGCTCTACGGAACCCATCACATTCGTCACTTTTCCACAAATTTCTAGCTTTACTTTCTCCTACCTCTTCCTTTGTTCTTTTCCTCTCGTTTTCTTTTTTCCATCCTCTTTTGAGCTTTTTTCTAGCGATAATTTTGGCTGTTCGATTTTTTCACCCTATTAAGAAATCTGGGATTTTGAGTGTTTAAGTAGCAGATCTTCTCGAAATCCTCTCCAAGCACTTGAAAACACACTTATCCGCGTACCTCGTGTATTTTCTCCTGGTTTTTGTTCAATTTGCTTTTTTTCGGGGCTCTGCACGATCACTCCTACTCTTCGAGCCTCCACCATTTTCTCGCGGACCGGTTTTTTCTGCGGACCGATTCGAGAATTTTTGTGATCACAGCGGTTTTTTTATCATTTTTGCCCTTCTACAGTTTGTTTTTTTTCTTTTCTTAAAGTTCATCACTTTATATGTTTTCCCCATAATTTTTATTTCAGTGGTGAGATTTCCAACATCGAAACTCATAAAGCTAGGCATCTCTTACGGGGAATTTTACCATGCACTTGTCCGAATAATTGGGAAATATGTCACTGCATTTGTTAATGGCCTTTTCTTCTCTGAGCTATGTATCTAAGGATGTTGGCGCCATGCGGCCTAGGAAATTACAGTTAGTTTTCGCCTTTCTGCCCTAGCGTTCGGTAGGCTTGACATCGACAGGTCTACCTTTCGTATGTGCTCCTGCTCGTGTTTCAAATTATCTATCCATTCAACGTACTTGTAAAAATATTACGACGTGGACAATGGATTTCAAACATTTCAGAGTACAGTATTCTGTTTATGTTATTTATTTCCGGACGGGAATAATTACGAAATACTGCCGCTATTTCGAAATTTAGAATGAAAAAACTCGGTTGCACGAGAAAACTAAAGTATCAGTTTATGATAATGGTGTTCGTATTATTTCACCTAAACAGCATTACCCGTGTTCCTCCCTTTGTATCCTACAAGCCCTTAAATCTGTCATCAGGCTCTCATGCAACTTCAATTTCTAGTCATTTCGATTTTTTTTGCATAAATCACACTGTTTGTGCTCATTCCTGCTCGAATACGGAAAGCCGTGCTTCTAGAAGGCACCGTCCCACTTCAGGATTGGTTTTGAGATTTCCATGTGAAGAGAATCTCCAGGAGCAGCTGATCACGATGTTATATGTGATTCGGAGCACAACTGCAGAAGAAACTCGCTTCGAAACCCAATTCCTGAGGAGCCTGTAGGCGGAGCCAAGGGGAGGGGCCGAGGCACTGCCTGGATAGGGGTGTGGGTCATGATGAGGCAAAAGGGGGCGGTTTCTTCCCGCCCTTCGGCGTCAACTCGTCCTTATTCCCATTCAAATTTGCATGCGCGAGTATGGTGAAGTCGCGCGCGAATTAGGGCGAGTAGGTCCTGAAGGGCGGGGCGAGGGTTTGATTGAACCAATCGCAGACACATTGCCCACCCACTTTTGCCTCATCATGACCCACACCCCCTGGATAGTTCACTCCCGGGAGCACAATTCTTGTGGAAATTCGTAATTCTAGTGAGAGTTCGGCATCCACTCCATATCACAATAGAAACTGCGCTACATGGGTGACGAACAAACAAATAAATACATGAGCAACCTTGTAGTTTTGCGTTGGCTCCGCCCACAGGCTTCTCAATGATTGGGGTTTGAAAACGGATTTTCTCGCCGGTTTCTGACGGAATCACACATACCACTGTGATCAGCAGCTTCTGGAGATTTTTTCCGCATGGAAATCTCAAAAAGGATTCAGAGGTGGTACGGTGCCCTTAGGGAGGGGGAGGGGACAGACAGAGAACCAGTAGGAGTTCCTCCTGTTTTTCGTGTCATTATTGTTATCTGTATCAATATTATTTATTATCACGCAACCTGTGATGAGAGAACTCTGAACCCTATGTGTGTCACTGCACTGACTAGAGGGTATCTCAGATACGAGAAATCCACAAAACCGGTGTGGATTTTTCGCAACTTAGTGGGTAGTGCCATCTGAATGATATCCTTAGGTTCAATTAATTTACAATTACAGTTATTATTATTTCAATTATTTCCGCATAGGTTTATTTTCAGCCTAGAAGCTTTTCTATAATAGTTTCGAATTCCTACTGATGAGACTTCATTATTGAGTGACGCACAATTTTTGGGAGAGTTGCTCCAGTTTTTGAAATACTCTATTATTCCTTCCTTTTAACTGAATCACTCTCACATTCTGACCAGCGCCGTATTTGTGGGACCTTTTTCGCCACAGATTTATGGAGGACTACTCGTTTCCAATCTCTTTTTCCCCAATTTTTCGCCACTATCGATTTTTCCTGTTAGCATCCACGCGTCTCGCGGTTATATTGATTAGTGCTTGATTTATTGGGCACACAGAGTTACAGGAGTATCGATAATGGAGTGACCAGCAAGTGGTTGGATGAGGAAATGGCATTTGCCCCACTAGGGACCGTGAAAATCATCCCTGCCACTGCATTTAGGGATCAACAATTATGGCACGATTTTGCGATGGCTCAGGTACTGATTTATCGATTTTGTTGTTTTACCGATTTC
>KN727976.1:10699-22822 GCA_000816745.1 Ancylostoma duodenale | reverse complement strand
GTTAGAAACCCTGATTTTGCTGTAGAAAAAGTCATCCTCAGAAAGAATCATGTTCCTAAGAGTCTGAACTGTACAGGAAAGCATCTATGCGACCTGTGCACTTTGGAAAGATTCAGCTTGGATTTGCAAGCACACAACTTAGTGGCACACTCTACTACTACTCTCTTAAAAGTGCTATTAATAGGACATTTCTTTGTATACCATTGCTCTACAGGGTGGCCGAAAAGTATTGGCGCCCGCCAAAACTCCTGTTTTCGAAAATATGCGGTCTCGGACGGGATTTTTCAAACCGATAAAACAATATTACTTCAGACAACATTATATAAATGAGTTGCTTAAAATGTCCACAATTGGCCTTCATATAAGCTTCACGCGAATGAGAATTGGCGATGCGCCGCAGCTTACCCTAACCTAGTTTGCCCTCATCTATATGTGTTGAAATAAACCAAAAAGGGAAACTCGATGCTTGATAACCTCCTACAAATAAGCTGTAAACAGAGAAGTTGAGTTGGTAGCGAACGAAACTGTTTCGAGGCCTTAGATCCTTTGTTAAAGCAAACCACAGCACATGGCGTGCTAGAAAGTCAACGTCGATTTTCTCCACGCGCAGGAATCCAATCCTGCTGGAAAATTCTATTTCGTTGAGGATACTATGAACTTAGCCGTTGCTCAATTTCGGTATGGATCAAATTGAGATAAATATGAATTTCAAACAGCGCGCCAATACATACTTTTTGGCCACCTGCTGGACAAAATCAAATTTCCTTCGAGGGGCTTGGAACTTTTGCCAAAAGCTAGTAAGTAATCATTAACGGCTCTATGTTCTGCTGTATAGATGAAGGTAGATTTCCTTGACACCCCGCCATTTCTGAGAAATTTCAGGTTTGTCGTCGTTCTCTTCCACTTTCGTCTATCTTACATCGGGACGAAGAGACCACGTATAACTACGGTGAGTGGCAACAGGATCTTTTCAACGTCGACAAGGACTCGTTGAAGCTCTATAATTATTCTTTATTTCATCGCTACGTGCTATCTTGCAGACAGTCGAACATCCCAAGCAGTTAACTAGAATTGGATAGCTGTCCCTAGCTCTGCAAAAAAACATGTTGTTTATATACTGTTTGAATGCGACTTATGAAAGCTCTTCATTTTCAATGACACATATTGTTCAGAAAGCCTTGTGTTGCATTCTAATGGGTAGATATTCTTAACAACTTTGCTGCCTCTATTGGTGTTGTATACTGGTAAATTATTCTTACGAAATGTTTTGTTTTTGTCCATGTTTGCAAGCTATCAAAGACGCTGCGGAAAAGGTCATGTTTTGATGCGTTCAGGAAAATTATTAAGCCATCCATAAGTAGTATTCCATAATCGGATTGTCATCTTCAATACACCTTGAGTTAACAGTATTTGAAAGGGCTGCTGTTTGCTTATTGTATTTAATAGTCCTTCAATAAAGATTCCAATTAGTTCTATCTACTTCCTGCAGTAGTAGTAACTAGTCCAAAGGCTCGTTCAATGTAAAATGACATCTAAGAATATCTATATTGCACGCGAATTCCTCACATCCAACAGCCGTTAAATGCGCCATTGTACGCAATAAGTTCCGAACAGCGAGCCAAGTTTTTACTGGGGAAACTGAACGGGAAGAATGTTTGTGATTATCCTCAAGTATTGCAAGCACCAACGAGTACGTGGCGTCCATACGCCATCGAATATCACCTGTTGTGCCTCCAGAAGTATCTGTAGGCAGTAGGCAAGCGCTGAACTGCGAAGATGTCTTCTACGAGCACAACTGCAAAATCATATGGTCTCGGTAAAGATCCCTAATGATAACATCAAGAAGCAGTTAGTGTGGAGTAGCTTTCATACGATAGAAAGTGTATGACCAAATAGTGTGTGATTTGCCCATATTGTAAAGAAGGAGGGGCAAAGAGAAAGAAAAACAGAAGGCAAAGAGAAAGAGAAGAGAAAGGTCTCGAATGCTCAAAGAACTTAGAGAAAATACAAAAGTATTACAAAACAGCTGATATCAGACAGTGTTCGCGCTCCGAGAAGGTATTTCAACTTTAGCTCACGCGCGACAACTCGTACTAACGCCTTGAAAATTGAAAAAAAAATGGAGTTGTTCTTGTAACATCTCGAGTAAGGCTGGGTCTAGAACCACAATTCCGTTGCAGAATTGTTGGGTTTATGCCTGAGAATCGAGAACACTGAAAAACTCAGCGAAGATTATCGTGGGAGCTGCCTTCAAAGGAACAGTTCAATAACACAAGTTAAATGACACAGTGACCGAGCACATTTTCGTATGGCGGGAGCGTGTGGCCAAAGGACATTTTTCAGGACCTGGGGGACCATTTGATCTCAGGGAGGCGGTTTCTGGATAAAAATGGTACATTTTGCGTGTTGCACCGTGTGCATCACACTGTCGGAAATGTGTTAACTTCTCGGCATTGCTCAAAGAATCGTAACGTTTTCATTCATAACCATTAATTTCACATGCATTTCAGTCGGATGCTGTGAAAATCAACAAAAAGTACAATAACAAGGGACACCTTGACATAGAGAGTATTGCACTAGCATATGACCTAGAACAAATAACAGTACAATTAAGCAAAAATGCAATACAATAAGAATAAGATTTCACTAGAGAATCTCGTTTGTTGAACGTTAAATTGTTGACTGTTAAATTTGAAGACCTTTGGTACTTAACATAACCGATCATGAATTCAGCGGTAAGGCAAGTTATAAGAAGTAGGAAATGAACGCCCCTGAAAGTGCCAATAGAAGGGGCACTGTAGATGAAATCTGTGGATGAGGTTCACTATAAGCGAATCCATGCCAGTTTGATGACGACATGCCAACCGGGATGCATTGCCCCAAATCCTGAAAAGTAATCGAACCCTCCGAAATTTCAAGCAAAGAATTACACGGAGGATGCTTACATTTTTCATATATCCAAGTTGGCAGATGCACTTATAACCGGGGTCCGCGACGGTGTTGATGCATTCAAACGTCGCTTAATGTATGTACAGTTTTAAAGAAAGCAAGAAAAAAAGATTTAGGATTCTTTCCAATTTTACTTTGGCAGGGAATGTTTCTTTTTCAAGGAGCAGAGCCAATTTACGGTTCCCACTGTTACGTTTTTTAGCCATCACTTGTACAGAGGTAAACAAATTTCACAATATTCACAGGGTTTGCCTGCTGTTTTGCACTTGTAGGCTACCTCTCCAATAACTCATACGCTGGCTTACGAGCACTTCCCTTTCTCTCAAAAAAGCACAGCATTTCCTATTAGATTCTGAAATGTCAAGTAATCTCGATTGTTAACTCACGTGGACACCTCTGGCGTTCACTGCAGAGGTCAGAATGAACACAAGCTTCGATATCAGGTCTGTACATGAGTCCTTTCCCACACGGACAGCTAACATTCCACTTATTCTCGCGCATTGCCACGAAGTCGTCATTGAATGCTGGCTGTAGCAGAACGGGTGATTAAATCATTACTCGAATACCAAACTTAAGAGTACATAGATCATTATTGTTGCTCCATGGACATTTGTGGAATGAAGTGGAACTTTGCTCAGTTCATACGTCACTCAATTTGAAACTTCACTTTTTACACTTGTGTCCTCGATTGAAGCATCTTAGACAGGAGTGAAAGTCATTATCGTGCAACACCTAAACGTATAATTAGACAAATTTGATGGTTTTTGGTTGAGATGATATTTTCACTTCTAGTGTAACGATTGTGTTAATGTTCCATGACGTACTTTTTATGTAATCTAGTTCGTTTACCTGATATGTAGTGTATCTCTAATAACATGTCTCAGTAGAGCACATTTAGTAGTGCATTCAATAAATAAACAAATTAACGAAACGAGAACGTCATTATTTATGGTTGAAGACTGGTTTTCAAAGATTCTTAGAAGACAATTTTTTGATCCTTTCAACACGGCTGCATCGAAGACCTCTATCGACCTCCATCGAAGAAGACGACTCCTGCTCTATGGACAACAAAAGCAGAACTCAAATGGAGAGGAACTGAACTCTCACTTTTGAGCAATAAACACTTGCTCTTGAGCAACCGATATATCACAGATTCAAAATTTGGAACAAATTATTACAAAAATCCAGCAGGTTCACTCAAAACTTATCAAAACCAAAAATAACAAACCTCGGTGCGACAGCGATCCTTGTGAAGACACTTATTCAATGCACATTTTCGAGAGAGAAAAAGAGGCGATGAAGGTCGAACGCCGTGGCAGCAAGGGTCTGGACAGAAGCTGGAATCTATTGGAATTATTTTGTAGTACGTTCTTCTCTCTGCTTCCTACAACATCAAGTTGTTCCGCTGTCTATAAGAACATTTGTTTTACCTAACACTAAGGTAGATCTACAATTGTCATACAATTTCGTTCTTTGATCTAACACAAATTATAGGAAGTGGATATCTACAGAAAGCTAGAGTGGTTCATAGATGCCATTCGCAAGAGATCTGCTGCAGCAAGCATAGAAATGTTGTCAATGGGGAAGCGTACGATGGATAGTAACCACGACTAAATCGTATATAGTCATTACCATTGAACTTCAAGACAAATCTGCATTCAGTTACCCAGTTTTTCCAACCAACGTAATATTTACTCATTTATTTATTTATTAGGAAAGGTGGCATGATACGAAGTAATTTCATAAATTTGAAAGCTCGGACTTGAACTAATTTTGAAAATAAAGAATTGATTGTTTGGTTATCCGGGACCAAAAAACCGAAAAGGATCTTGGTTGAACCAGTCACTCATTCTGAAGATAAATATTAGGAACTAAGGTCCTCGTCACTTAAAATTTGAAAACTTTCGTGAATCCGAAGGTTCCTGCATATATATGAGCAAAATCTCAGGATTACCACCTTTCATATGCGCACTGGTACGGAGCACCGTAGAGTTCATCAATCATTTGTGGATGTTTCTGTAACAGATGTCCTGGCCAGGTATTCTGAAAGATCCAAGTTTTAAACTCAATACTCGCTCATAATCAGAAAATAGAGCGCCGCAGTTCTGTATTCTCCAAGAAAAGTTCCATAATCAATTATTGTATTGGAACTGCAAGACTTCATCAATGAAGTGACACTATTTGTTGTAGTGAAACACCATATGTATGCTTCTGTCTAAAAGATCACCATTTCTGGATGTGGACGATGGTGAAGACTCAGAGACAAAGGAAGACCACATGTTGCCCAAGGATACAATCTTTCAATTCCATTTAATTTCCCAAACTTTGTTCAGGTCATCGCCCGCTAGCCAACTAAGGCTAAAACCGGCGATTCACAGAATGTACGGTGACGGAAAAGCTGCTGGCCTCATCACTTATAGCTTAGACCATCATTCATTGTTCAACTGCTGTTTGTTATTGTTCTTACTTTGATAGATTTAGTTGAATTGTCTTGAAGCCTGTAGCGACAGAATGGGATTTGCTCAAAGGCTGGGTTTCTGCGCAAAGTGAGAAAGCAAAGTATCTGGAAATAGAGATATACGATGGCACAAAGAAAACTCTGCAGAAATACCTCACGACTTACTTGTGTTGCTGATATTTCCGTGGTCAACAAGTTGTCAGTAATAATATTTTTCAAGACAGCAGAACTGAACATTGGTTTTTATTCAAAAAATTGTGGTTCGCATAATGTCCATATATCTACAGTCTGTTCCCTAAAACGTACACTGCCATCCTCGCTCCGATTGAACAAAGCGGCGCGTGTGCGTTCAATCGGGGCGCGAATCTGCAACAGCCGATCAGCCTCTCCTCGCGTTCTGAATGATCCCTTCGCGCCCCGATTGAACGCACACGCGCCGCTTTGTTCAATCGGAGCGAGGATGGCGGTGTACGTTTCAGGGAACAGACTGTACTCCATTTACATGTAGACTCTCTTATCAAATCTATGCTTCCAAGTTGAAGAAACACATTTTTCCTTCGAAAGCTGTTGACATACCTTAGCTCAATTTCACTTTTACTATGTAGTTTTGTAGGGTAGAGCCATCGATGAGAGGATTGGATTGTTGAGAGAATCTCATTAATGCATTCCTGAAAAAAAAAGATGCTTTTTGTCTGCACAAAATTGAATGTTGTGGAAATAGTAGGTATTTTATCTGTAACTAAAGAATGAACTGGAAATAATAGTTTAGATCTCTTACATAAAGAACCTTTTATCCTCCTATATAATCCTCCTATATAATCCTCCTATATAATATTTATAGAGAATGGTGGCGTGCTGATTTTCATTTTCCAGACGTTGAGACTCCACCTGTTTCTCTAACCTTTCATCATATGAAAAAGGGCATAGACAATGATGGAGGGTGGATGCGCAGGATTGTGACGAGAATCGATTAATGGATAACACGAAACGAGAGTGGGCAGGAATCGCCTTAGGCTAGATCCTCAGGGGACCTGTGATTTCATAACCGCCTCATACGCTCCTAATGAAGTCAACAAAACTCTCATGAGAGTTTGAGAGGGTGAGCCATAAGAGTTTCCTGGTCACAGCGCTGCGGTGGTATCCGTCGTACTCTCTCACGTTTTGTACATTCCTGTCCTAACATCCCTCCGAGAGTTCCTGAGCGAGTCTGCAGCCACGTAATCAGTTCCATTTTTACACTTACACGCATAGAAAAAAAGGTCATCATAGGTCATTGTGACATTTCCTGTGACCAAGTATGTAATTAGTCAATTTCCCGATAACTACTTACTTCCTTCCCTTACTTTCGAGATTTACAAAGGGTACGGATGCATTGATGAGCGACAGGTGTACGAAGGGCCTGTAGTGCCAGGATACGGTTGTGCAAGTGGAGGAGGGGTTTACTGTGGCTTGAAAGTCCGGGAGATGCCAGGATACAGTTTTGCGGATGGACGAGAAGTCCGCAGTGGCTTAGAACTGTGGGAGACGCCAGGATGCGGGTCCCCTGATGGCACATAGGTCTGCTGTGGCCTAAACGTTAGGGGAACTCCAGGATATGGGCTCACGGATGGATGAGTGGGGAAAACGCTTTGGTGAGGATCCACCGATGAAGGAGGGGTCTGTTGTGCCCAAAATTTTGAAGAATACGAACACGGGTACATCGAACTGCGCGGTGGGTAAACGCGAAGATTTGATGAGTGAGAGATGTTTGTATGCATCCCGGAATGATACGGGGTGACACAAAATTATGGAACGGATTTTTCATGTACGGTTTCTACGCGCCAATCAAACATCAATAACTTTATTTGTGCATTTTAGGAGACTATACATCGTAGCAATTATTCTCGCTCAAAATGACCACCACTCGCTTCGATGAACTTCTTCAATCGCTCTGGGAAGTCGTCCACTGCTTTGGCGATGATGTCCATGGGAAGTTCATTCCAGGCTTTCGTCAAATCCCTTTTCAGCTCTTCCACTGTCGAGTGGGGCTTTGCACAGGCCATTGACTCCAGTATTCCTCAGATGGAGTAGTCTAACGGGTTCAAATCGGGTGAATTTGGTGGGCAGTGGCCAGGTCGTTGAGGACTTATGTCCACCGAGATGAAGTCCGGAAAGTTTCTCGCGATCCATTCCTGAGTTTCTTCGGACTTATGAGATGAGGCACCATCCTATTGGAAAGTCCACACCTCCTGTCCAAAGTGCCGTTGGTCAAAAGGCAAAACCTTGTTTTCTAGGATCGCGCGATACTGGGGTCCTTGGACCTTGACTCCTTCGGGTACTAAGATGAGTGGAGTCTTGCCGATGTGTGTTATTCCCGCTCAGACCATCACTTGCTTTGGTTTTTGTCCCCTAGTTATTATCCTCTCCACTAATGGTGGCTTTCTCTTCGACCACACCCGATGATTCTGACGATTGTTAGCTTGTTCGACATCGAAGCATTTTTCGTCCGAAAACAGGATCATTCGATGCCGTCCAGTTGCAAAACGTTTCCTCAACCTCTTACACCGCTCCAACCACTTAGTTTTCGCTTGCTTATGTAATCAGATGAGCCTTCACTTCCTTACACGCCTTCAGTCCAGCCCCTCTGAGAATCCTCCTCACAGATTCCCTCGGAATCCCAATCGCCTCTGCAATTTTCCGTGTTGAATTCTTTTTAGTTCGAGGGTTTCTTTCGACCCGACTGAGAACTTTTTTCTGGCTACCTGTGTTGTTGGCGGTTCGCCGTCGACCTTTTCCCGGGCGATCTTCGTTGGCTCCTATCCCTTGGAAGCGCTTCAGAGCTTTCGAAACGGTCGAATGTGGGATATTCAACAGCCGCGAAATCTCCACCACTCCACTCCATTCCCTCTTTCTGCCATGTGGGTAATTGCCGATCTCAGGTCTTTTCTAGATCGCATCTATAAAGTAGACCAACGGCTGTAGGAATGTGTAGTCAAAGTCATTCCAACCGGCTCAGCTCACGAGAGGAAACCAAATGAACCTCCGTTCCATAATTTGGTGTCACCCCGTAAAAGTGGTATTAGCCCTTTGCAGCAAGTCCACTACTTTTGCAAGATTGCTTCAGATCCCACTTGTACTTTTTTGGTGTGAGTGTAATTTTGCTTCCCACTCTATTGCTCACCATCATTTGCTCGCAGAGTTGATAGTGACTAGCATGACAGAACCATGTACATTCAAAAAGTGCGGTAACAACAAGCGTGAGATGTATCATTTCATCAGAAAGTAGCTTTACATATTGATGTGTTAGGAAGAATCCTCGAGAAAGGCTAGCATTGCGAGTACAAGAAGTCCGGTGTTGGCCAGACGGCCAGACTGGTGGAACACGCACAACTCATAAGGAGGATTTCTTATTCAAACTCATTCAATTATAATACTATTTTCGTTTCTGTTCTAATTTCTTAAGTATGTCGGAGGCGTGAAGCTTTTGCACCTACCTCGAGTGGCTGTCCCACCCCACTTTCTAGCGACCCGTAGGGCCGTTATCATACCTATATAATAATTTTCAATAAATAGGTGGGGGAGCTTGCTACACAAGAGCTTCTCCACGATTTTGCTCGCTCAGGAGATGAGATAGACTGTTTTCTAGTTTCCGACATCGGGCTTATTATTCAGATGATCAGCAGTGTCAGAGATCAGGTCGTAAAGAGGTCAAAAATTCAATGTGGTTCTGATCAAAGTATTGTTCACACGTTGGCTGTCAATACTCAACGTTATAGCAAAGACGTATTTTAGTGGTCCTGTACGTTGTAATGGTTCAAGGTTTGAGTCAATTCGATTCAAAGATGCACTCTCGATGAAAGGATTAAATGAGGCGAAGTTGGGATCGACTATTGCACGGTATGAAATGGAGCTACTGTGATAAAGCAATAAGTTCAGGGAAGGAAAATTAATAGTTTTGAACCAACATTTAGGCCTCCATCGCATGTTTTGCTGAGCTTTGCATCTAAGTCGGGGACTGGTTCTGGAAATCGATAGAGGTACCTGAAACGACCACATTGCTACACTGTTGCCTAATTTCGCTTTACGATGATTGCAGTAACTCACCCCCTTTCACCCCCCGCCACTGGCAGTAATTTCTTGTGAATGCGGAAATAAACTCCGAGCACCCCTATCTTATGACGTAGTGCTTTCTTCTCATTGTTGTTCAATTGCTCAAATTCGCTGGAGAACATATATGCAGGAAACGTCTCACATTGTATGACAAACAAACCTTTCAAGACGGTCGACTACAATGTCATCAAGTGCAGAAGATTTCTCTTCCGATTCGCCTTCTTGTGATATACAAGTGGAGAGCGTCGTCAGAATCAGAAGAATACGGGTAAGAACCATCTAGCCGTTTTCGAGCAAGCTCAATAGCGAATGATTTCTACTAATTCTGTGGGAAGGAATAACTACTCGCCATTACGTGTTGTTCACAAGATGAAAATTGCTGTCCTGGATGGTGAGAAGGCATTTCCTGAACCATACTTACAACTTGCTGGAAGGGGTTACTAAGAATGGTGATGACTCATTACGATTTTAGCAAGCACATAAGTCCAACCCCGATTGTTCTAGTAAAGAAAGTGATACGATCAAGCTAGCAAGTATTAACTGCGTACAAACTGTGCGGATCTGTCCAACAAAAATTTACCGATAGACGCAAACACATCCTACTATCGTCGCGCTTATATTTTGAGGGCGGTTCACCATTTCACTTCATGAAAAAAATTCTTCTGAAACAGATGCATCCATGCCCTAGTAGGGCAATTTATTTTAGGTTGAATAGGTTTAGGCACTTGTGCAGAATGGAGCCTTCGCGCTTGCCACACAAACTGCTGTGGAGGATGCGCCCGACAGGATGGAAGATCCAGCGAAAAGCCCCTAAAAAATCCTGGCTGAAGCAAATAGGACAAGATCCATTGCTTTACAGACTAAACTTGCAGCAGGCCAAGACTCTGGCAATGGCTATACGTCGCTGGAAAACAATAACGAAATGCTTGCAATGTCCAATGGCACCTACAGCAGCGTCACCCATGTGCGCGAGCTAAGGAGGATAAGTAAGTAAGTAAGGGCAATTTATACTAAATGCATGTGTTTGTCGCGCGTAGCAATAAAACCACAACTCTCATACGGTGGAAAGGTTTCAAACTCCGTGAACAGCCTGCCACCCATTTCGTCAGCATTGCAATGCGGCAGAATTAGCAGCCCACTGGAACTGATGCTTCCTCTGATATGCAGTGTTTATTCATAAGTATAAAAGGTCATCGTGGAGTAGGATTGACTCATTAATGATTTCTTCTTCAACAGCCAGTGTCCTGCCATGAATTACGTGCTGAACAATGAACAACTCGACAACATTATTGCCCGATTGAACAGTGAGTTTGGTTTCACGTCTTTTGCGAACAGGTATAGCATAGCACACGAACGCCCGCACACCTGTACGTGCTGATATACCGCTACTTCTCAACTACGGCTATAACACTGGTCTCTGCTACAGCTGAGGTCACAGAAGACCCCTTCTTCATCGGTGGACCATTACCATGGTGTTTTCCACAATAGTGGGCGCTAAAACGCACCTCCTCCATCGATGGACCCGTACATAAGCGTACCCGTAAATCAGCGTTTTCAGCAGGACTTGTACACCATCCTCCATCAGGGACAAATATATATATTGACATTTTCAACAATATCGAATAACGAATGGCACACCTGACCTCCATCCGTGCACCCGCACCCATTGTAAATCTCGGTGGCAATGGAAGAAAGTTAGGAAATATTGAGAAAGTTCGATTAATCACACAGTTGGTTACAAACATTATCATAAGAATCATACCAAGGTGTGATAACACGTCCATCCTACTCAAAAATGCGCCCGAACCTCGCCAGTTAAGAATGAATGAGCATGAGATGGCGGTGCAAGAAATAGCGATAGTGGAAACGATAGCTATCGCCCATATGACCTTGGATAGTTTCCCATCGTGCTCTCCTCACCTGTACGTCTGAAAGTGTGCTCAATGTTAGCCGAAGACCCAAGCGATGTTACGGATGATCATGTTGCAACGATTCTAATCGGCTATTATTTCGATTTATACTCTACTGATCAAGTAACCTGAACGTGATGCTGTCATGATTCCGTGAAATTCAAATCATTTCAGCTCTTTATAATAGGTTGGATATATGTATTGTACATGTGCTATCTTTCCCAGAAGTGGTGTGCATTGTAAACAATGTGAGTTTGAAGTTCACTCTATGCGTACAGCCCTTCGCCCGCGAAGCATTCAGCGCGCATGTATTACTCCTTAGCAGAATTGACCCCTCCTTTCTTTGCCTGTCGGTCCACAATTACCTTAGAGTATCCGCCACTTCAAAAAAAAATAGAAATGAACTGACAATGTAAGAGATAAGGATCGTAGGAATAATGCGTATCGACTGCCACGTTACATCGCCACGGATCGCTACCAAACGGAGCTCATCGCCCGTGCTCTCGAAGATGTTCCTCAGAATGAACTGGCGATGTGAATGGTAGCGATGGTGGAAAATATGTCGATCGATCGCCACGCCCCATTTATTATCATCCCTCTTACGTCTGGGGTCTCCTCATTCACTTTATCCATGTGACGATCGGCGGCGGGGGTGGCGGGAGCCACGATTTCTGGCGGAAGCTGTGGGTAATCTTTTTTTCACAAAACCAAAAAGTT
>KN727976.1:0-10599 GCA_000816745.1 Ancylostoma duodenale | reverse complement strand
GGCGGCGGTGGGGGCGGACGCTACGATTGCTGGCGAAGTCTGGAGATACTCTTATTTCCACACAGCAATAATGTTCTTCTCCAGGTTGCTGCCGTTTTCATGGAAGAATGCAATCTTTGTGAATGCGAAGCTCCCATAAAAGTCATAGGAGATATCCATGCTCAGTACCAGGTGCGCCAACTAATGGATGATATGTAGTGCACCTACTGGAAACCAGTGCGCTCGTTAAGTGTTGTTTCACCTAATATCGATAACTATACGTCAGTAAACACCGTTACTTACTCAGACACTCATGCCGTGCGAGCCGACATCGAATACCGTGCGGGCGGTCACCTCTAGCGCGGGCCGCACGATGATCGGAGGCCGCTCGCACGGAAATGGCTGCCCGCCCGAACGCAATTCGCTCGCCGCTCGCACGGAGCATGGCCCACCAAACGGAATTCACTGCCCATCCAGGCTTAATAACTGCACATTTTGGTATACCTGGCTGCTTTCTACCATGACCAGGCTGAATAAGAACAGTACGCATACAAAAAGTATACGAATCAAATTTATTTTACAACATAAAGTACATTAGAGCCGTAGAAAGAATTGGGACAATTCAAGGAAAAAGCCGTAATCCACAAGGGAACAGTTGTGGGTGAATATCTAGAGAAAAACGGTACGTCAGGGTTGGTCTTATTCGTCCTCTCTAGATACAGAGGGGCTTGCATCGAGGAGCACTCTTTTCTGTTTTCTCTAAAAGGAAATGTCATTCAGTCACTGCTCATTTTAGGAGTACATGATTAATAAATTGCAGGATCTCACATAATGAGATGTCCAACGACTTTTTCCGTGATCATTCCCATACGATCTCACATCCTCCCCTGAAGAAAACTTTCGTGAACATAAAAGGCCGCCGCTCAGAGACAGAAGGTTGCATAAAAGCTTACGTCATTTGGAAAGCTTCAAATAACTCTTGTTCTCAGCACATGGTAATTAGTAAATAGATGAAAATGCGACAACTGAAAGCGTCGGCATACAAGAATAAGATAGCTCCACCTTTACTGACAACATCGATCCCGCTCCTCTTCCTATTTGATCTTAAAACACCCATCAGAAGATTGGCGCTTGTCGATGTCATTTCCAAGCACCAAAGGTATGCTTTACCTCCATATTGACGACTTCCCACCTCTGCCCAGTTCTTGCTGCCCTCGCATCTTCCATCCGCACATGAAGTTACGAAATGAGAAATGAATCGGAGTCAGGAGTTACCCAAACTTCACTTGCCTATGCTATGATATGATTTCATATTGTCTTCATTTTTTGCCCGAAGGAGCGTAGCTCTGTCTTTATCATTGAGAGCCGCTCGCACGGTCACTATCATTGCGAGCCGCACGCACGGTACTAAGCCCCGCCTCCTCATTTGGGCGAGCCGCTCGCACGGTACGGCCTAATTGCGAGCCGCTCACACGGCACGAGTGTCTGAGTATCTACTGAGAATGGTGAACGTATGTTGTGTGTTGCAATGAGTGCGCGGCGCATGACCACGTTTTCGCAAAGATTTTGAGTTAATGAAGGCGACATGGAGAGAGGATTGAGGAGCGTGATATTTCGCAGTACAGCACAGGATTTACTCAGTGGCTTAGACGTTGGATAGGAAAGGAGGCTCCGCTGTTATCTTCAGCGCGAGTTCCAAAAAATAAACTCTCTTCAAGTGTGTAAAATATATTTTAGGACATGAATCGGTTATTCGACCTAATTGGCCGCGTTCCACAAGAAAAATTTCTCTTTCTCGGTGACTACGTTGATCGAGGACCACAGGGACTTGAAGTCTGTCTATTTCTCGCACTTCATTCCACTCACTAAAATTTGATTTCTCTTGAACTTCGTGACATCTGAAGTTCCAGCAAAACATAAGATAGCTGGAGAATTGAAGTTAGCTTTTCAGGTTGTCATACTACTATTTGCTCTTAAACTCCGCTATCGTGACCGAATTTATCTGTTGCGTGGAAATCACGAAACACCGGCGGTGAACAAGATCTATGGCTTTTATAATGAATGTGTAATGAAATACGGGGCTGGAATATGGTGGGATTTCCAAGCTTGCTTCAATCGAATTCCACTGGCAGGACTGATATCGAAAAGGGTAAGCGCTTGCCTCCACTGCGTTCCTCCTCTGGAATTTTTTTATACTGTTGCAAGCTACCTATACTAATTTGATTTGAATCTAGGTCTTATGCATGCATGGAGGTTTATCACCCGAACTCAGCCACCTTGACGTCATTCGGAACATCCCACGACCATGCGAACCACTCGATCGTGGTCTACTTATAGATCTCACCTGGTCCGACCCTACTAACAAAGGAGAAGGATGGTTTCATTCCATTCGAGGTAATACAAACGATGATCATCGAAGGTGTTCACAACATGACAAAAATAAAGTAGCCATTACAGGAATCAGTTACATGTTCGGTAAAGGTGTGGTCCAGCAAGCATGTCAGATGCTTGGCATCGACTTGGTAATTAGAGCACATCAGGTGAGATACCCTTTCCTGATTGAATGGGCTCTTCTATTCAGTATTCATGTTCATTGCTCTCTTCTCTAAGGTTGTTCAAGATGGATACGAAATGATGGCCGGCAGGAAATTAATCACCGTGTTCTCGGCACCAAATTATTGTGGACAATTCACAAACGCTGCCGCTATTGTTTGCTTAGATGAGGATTTGCAGGTACAAATTCCTCAAATATGTAGACTGGCAATGATGGAGATGGAGAGTTTAGAATCCTCTTAATGCAGATCTCTTTCCAACAACTGAAAATGCAAATCCCCGCAAATTTGGCTCCAAAAGCTAAGCCAGCTCCAGCAATAGCATGTGACACCAATCCGAGTAACGCCAAGGCCGACAAGGACTTTATAAAGCCGTTCACCGTATGTCACTTTCCTTAAACGGAAACTCATGGCAGTAACAAAGTGCATTTTCATCTGTTCAGGGTTTCAAAGGGAAATCAGTGCCATCTGATGAGAAATCGCCATCGAATACATCAGACGCACCCCCGTCTTCTGTACCTGCTCCACCCGCCGGCACCGGATCGAAAGAAACTCCTACAGCAATCGCTCCGGTCACTTTTTTAATAAGAAAATTGGATTGAAACGTGGGAATAAATTCAAACAGAGGTTGCAGATAGTGGACAAGGATAAAGGAGCTACAGCAGAGGCTGATAAAGGGACGACAGCTCCAGATAAGAAAACAGACGAGGAAAGATCTGTTACGAAACCTCCCGAACCCCCAACAGGCAGTTAATCTTCACCTTCATCATATTCAACTACGACGTTGGTATTGCGAGAAATAAATGGTGAAAATTGCAGTTTTAATTACACCATAAGGGTTGTGGGAGAAGGGATGCTCTCTTCCTCTTCCTGATACTGTGACTCTTCTTTTTACAGTAGGCGTCGATGGCGGTGCATTTTTTGCGGATTCGCGAAGCGCATAGTGCGATCGCACCGCTTGCGCTGGAATCCTTGCCTAGACAACACACTATGTGGTTTTCTTGGTAATTAATATTTAATATGACGAAAAACTATCAGGAGAACTCAGATTTACGAAGACGGCTGCGAATCCGTGAGGACACGAACGATGACCGCTGACACCTGATCTACAATCGATATACGCGGGAACACGCCTCTATGTAATGGATGCGACTCGAACTATGGAACCTCTCTTTGTCTATTCGCTAATCTTTTATCAATCTTTTATTCATAACTCTCTCACTCTCACTTAACTTAATAACGTTTTCATATTAGATCGGTGTGGTTATTGTGTACATACCTGCAACAAAGGTGTTCTCACCCAGGTATCTTTTTACCTCTTGTGGTTCACGTTCAAAGCTGACTACCGCGTGCTCCCTGTGTCCGCGAAAAACGCACCGCCTTTGACCTTTACTGCACGTATACAGACTCATGTTAGAGAAATTCTTTAAAATGAAACTACCGTTGCAATGATCAGTCAAATAATCTCGAAAGCAAAATGCTGCAAAGTTAGACCCTTTACGAGCAACTTGGAGCGGAGCTCAGGCAACAAAACTGCTCATTCATCCTGGATCGAAAACAAATTTGTGAACTTGTTTCCGTGGACGTATGGATATGTCTGCGGGATGCAAAACGCCGTCCGTTCCCGACATTTCCTGTGTTTCCTTGCTTCCAGAAATATTTGGAAAATGACAATATTCATGGATTTGCATCTCTGGCTCAGTACCTATTTTTGAACTCTCCACGCAATACCGAGAGATTGTCTCCATGTGTATAACCAGCTTTAGACTGCTCTTGCATGGTTCGCTGATGTGATCCGTGGTAGGGAGAAGCAATAATTGGGAGTTGCAATAATTTATTTTATGATTTATTTTGTGAATGTCTTTCTTCACAATCATCTTCTTAGTCTTTTCCTGAAAATAGAATCTTTGTGAAAGAAACATAAAAATTATAATTTTTACATGGCTGATGGACATACACTTTGGATAGCACCGCGCGACAGGCGGTGGACAAGGACTGTCCGGAAGACACAGGGGGAATAAGACCGAGCAAGTCTCACCAGGTTTGCATTTAATTTCTTCGCACGAGGTTGGTGGAGTTCCTGAATAGGACAAACTAAAGCTAACTATGACTTCACGTGTAGCAACGAACGATCCAACCGGTGCTAGACGGATCTACAGGAACACATTGAGGTGGGGGCTGAGGACATGGCGCTCTGATGCAAAAGATTGTTTCTTGCACACATTTAGTACCTGGTGGGCACTTCTTCGTTTTACACGTCTCGACGCGACAGCCTGAAAAAAGAGCTTTTCAGGACAGGAGGTGGATAGTGTTGGTAAAGGGGGCGGAGCCACAGGTAGGAAAAGTGTGTATGCACCAATCGCACCGCAGCGGCACCGCCCCGCTTTCAATCTATACTTAGGACCAAATAATGTATCAGATATCTTCTAATTCGTAAACTCCATTTCGAATATGCTGAAATTCCGTAATGGAAAAATTGGGGAAAGTATAATCTTTAGGGGAATAATAGGTTTTTAGGGCCTTCTCTTTATCAACATTCAAAGCTTTTGGATCGGGCCCTGAATTTATAATTGAATTATTTGAGTTATTCGATTTTTAATCGGTCCTAGGTGCAAAACATGCTCTATTCATAGGTGCCCTTAGAGCAGATTGAAAAATATTGGTACCTGAAGGACATTTCTCGATAGGAATACAGCTTCCTCCATCAAATTCACGAATGTATCCATCGATACAGCGGCACACGTTCAACGCCGCCATTTTATTGCAGATATGAGATAATTTAAGTTTAATTAATGAAATTTTTCTGGGAATTTAGGGACACTTTGTTGAGAAATTCAGACCGGATTTCGATCCGCGCATGTTGCTTCACAAGTAGACGCTGAGTCCTTGAGTTCTTCATTTTCGCCGCATGGAGTTTCGGTTGTGCAGCCTGGCTCTTAAGACTTTCTTTTAAAACTTCGCTTTCGGACTTGAATCTATCCAATTTTGATTCATCAGAATTCATCTTGTCGGCTCACCCAGCGTTGCTTCAACTAGTCATGGAAATCCTTTTTCCCTATGTAAACTTATACAAACTGAAACTATTTACGTTCTGGACATGTAGGCACACAGTTCCCATCTGAATCTCTTAGGAATCCTGGAAGACATTGGCAGCCCACAACGCATACTGCAAGGCACGCTTCCTAAACAGCAAATAGCAGCAATTAATAAAAATGTTTTACTACCAAGCAATAATACCGGTTTAGAAACGGCACAGGTGGGCTCACATCCTCCGCAGGTAACGTATTGTTGGTTCGGAGGGCATTCCATATCTGGATGAGAAAATTGTAGCTACCAAAATTTCCTTGCTGAAAAGCGGACAGGAAGCCATAGTGCTCACCTTCTTCGCATTTCTCCACACAGTTACCAGCGGCATTTCGCAGATACCCGGGCATGCATTGACACCCCTCTCGGCACACCGTTGCGCAGTTCGTCTGTGTTTACAATAAAAATTATCGAATTCAAAATCCAGCAGGGTATCAGGATAGAAACCCGAAGTTTTCAAAACTCAAGCTCAAGATTTGAAAGAACTGTTCCAGACCAAGAAGACACTAGATCCATCCTGTAGCTTGTCCATCGTTGTCATGGTTATCCCACGACTGCATGTATACCGGAAGGACAGTAGAACTATTCTACTTATTCCCACTTATTAAGGCATAAAATGGAGCTGGAAACTTGTTGATAGACCCCGAAGAAATTCTGTAAACTCCAAGAGTACCCCTGTTTCCGCCCGAAGTTCCAATGGGCTATAAGTGAGCCGTCTCTCCCTATTCCGGAAAGCATTCAATTTAGCCCTGCTAATCTTTCGAGTGAGAAGCCCGGAAGCTCGATAAATGTTAGAAATGAGAATCTATTTCGTAGTTTCGACACGCTATTTCAACTAAAAATTTAATTTGAACGTCGGAATTGGTAGGAGCGAGAAATAGAAACATACTGATAGTGCATCCGCCTTGGAAGTCGTACAGGATGGTTCGCAACCTCCACATGTGGTGTATTCTTCGTTTGGTGGACAAAGAGGAATGGGTTTAATAGGTCTTGAAACTGCAAATTAATTTTTCTTCCACCAACACGTATCAGCAAGCTTTTCTTTCTACTGTGTCTACATTGAAATAAGTATTCTGCAGCAGCAACTCACTTGCTGAGGCAGCCGTGAACAGAGCTGTCATCAGTAGATACTGAAATTACATTTCTGTTTTGAAAAAAGACATACTTTACGGATGATGATTTTTTTAGGATGAAGAGCTCACGCACCAATGTCATTGCTCCATTGTCAGTCCTCGCCAGTCCTGATGACATAGCCGCAACACTTCATGAAAAATGTAATGTTATTACGTTGTAGACAGATAATAAACAACGAGACTTTTTGTGGAATCGGGAGTAAAAAATGAGCAGCATTTGAGACCGGTCTAAAGGTGTAACAGACAAAACTACAGAAGTGGGACTGCTATAGAAAAGTGTGTAGGCTGTGAGCCTCTCTAGAAAACTCGTTGAATTTATACACGATTATGCTAGTTTTGGTCGCATTTTCACTGTTCAAAAAACACTGTTGGTCGTGTAATCTGGATGGAAGAATTGTATTTACTAAAAATTCATGCGAATAACGGGCAGCAAGAGCCGTGCACAGACCTCTTCACAAGGATTGTGGATCGTTGTGGTTTTCACTATGGCTGTGCCAGAGATCAGTACGGATGTGGATTTTCTTGAATTAAAAATAAACATTGAAATCGAGCAATCAAGGCATCTCAAGCTGTGTGACAAGTGCTGGTTCATTTTCTAATAAGCAAGGAAATGGAACAGTCGCAGATTATGGTAGAATAATATTCCCTGGAATGAGCGGTTGAATTGTTGTCTTTGCAGTAAATTCCCTATTTTGCCCAAGCCAACATTTATACTTCCTCAACTAGGAAGTTTTAATTTTAGGTCTATGCGACACTTCCGTCATTGGAAACCGCATATTAAAACACTTGATCCCTTGTAGATTATTTGGAGCGAAGATCATGACAGTCAACAATGACCATATATGGAAACTAAGTCGATTTGGTTGTTTTTATGCAAAACTGCTGCCTTGTGCCAAATTGCGACCACCTTTTTTTGAACGATTTAGGGAAAGAGTCAGCCGTATCCTTGACAGTCATACCCACGAAACATAAGGTATCTTGTAGACAAATGTACAGCAGTACATAGTTACCGCCTCGGTGGCTGTAGCCTCATGCAACGCAGACAGAGGTGAGAGGGTTTTTCTTAACTTCATCGCGGCGCGACCGTCGCCCACATACAAGTAAAGTGGCTGTTACCATAGGAAAGCATGGCGCGTGCTGCCGGCGCACTGTGGTAGCCGGCGGTTGTGCTCGCGAGGTGAAGTCGCCAATCCGCTTGGCGTGTTATTTATGCATTTTTCATTCGAAAACCATTCAATGGGCCAGATTTCGATAGCAGTCGCGATACGATGATTTTGTCGACGTTGTGGATTGAGATTCGCCACTGATTCCCTTTTCTCCCAGCTCGTTAAGCCTGGTCGCGTATGGTGGTAGCTGTCCCTGCGACGCCACCTCGCGATGAAGTATAGACACCGTTTTAACCATTCGCGACAGTCACGGTCGATTTCAAATCACGGAGCGAATGCAAGACTAGTCGATATGTGTGTTTCACCCAAGAACATAGTTGTGAAGAGGAGGAATAATACCGAATTCGGAGAGTCAGGCGAGAAATGCAGCCGATACGCACAAATACTCAGCTATCGTCGTTTTTGAAATGGACAATATATGACGCTGCCAACTAGTTTGTCCGCGTAAAAATGCAAGTTGGGAATGAATGGCCACAATCCGGACCGTTCGGGGTATAGCACAGTGAAAATGAAATAGTGGCAGAACTCGAACCGTTCGGATTTTGTCATTCATTCTCTACTTTGCATTTTTACGAGGACAAATTAGTTGGCAGCGTCATATATCCATTGAAAACCTTTCCCTACGGAATGCGTGAGTGCGGCGCAAGCACGAATCCTGTATATGTTGCTCTTATAGCCGTCGAACGCACTCGTTCCTGGAAGTCAGCATAAAATAAGACTCTATTATAGTCTCACGTGTATCGAGCGTAAATTTCCTTGAAGGGAGCACTCACGAAAGTTTCTGTGTTGAAGATTCCGCGGTACACCAGGTTTTTAGGGACGGTGAACTCATCGACAATGATGAAGTCGCGTGAAATACGCGGGAAACACAGGAAATGATGGTGGTATCGGTATGTCCTGACTCGTATCTAAGTCTACAACCGGCTGCGACAGGCGCGCCCCATGGACCAGCGCCAATGCGGCGCGAAATTTGAATAAGGACAGCGGAATTCGTGTCCAAAACGCGATTTCACTCACAAGGAGGAGGATTTCATGATTCTGCTTGCAGATTCGCTTGCATGTAGCCAACAGAGACTTCAATAAAGTGCCAGTGGTTAATATTTTGCAATTAGACCGGTGATTAAAGCAAAACCTTAGACAAAAAGCGGTTTTATGGTGTGTACTGAATAAAATGGCTGTTGAACTTATTTGAAAGTTCTCCTCCAAATGTTTTCTATTTTCCTTCTGTTCCTATTACTACCTTTTCTGTCTTCTCTTCCCTCTGACTCCCCTGTCTTTGTGTTTTTCCTTCTTTTTCTCTCCCAATGTGTCTTCATTTAGTTTCTTTCTCTATTGTTTGTTTGTTTTTCTGTTTCCTTTCCTGCTCACTCTATTTTTTTTTGTTCCTTTTGCATGCTTCTGCTTCGTTTTTGTCTTTTCTTCTTTCCTGTCAGTAGTTTTTCCTTCTCCTCCTCCATTTTATTTCGTAATTTCAATCATCGATAGTAGTCATAAGTAAGGGAGAGATTCTCCGAAGCATAGGGATGTCGAGACGCTTTGATTCACTTCAGATGAGCTGCTTGCATTTTATTAAATAGTTGATCTTTTCGTCGATTAGTGGGACTTTCGCAAGTACACGCAGAATTTTGGAAAATCGAAAGATTTTGCAATTTGTGAAAAATTGAAGTGAAACAACTCTATCAGTTGATCATGACCATCACAACCAGACCAAAAAAGGCACTGTAATCGGGTCCTAATGCCTGCAATAACTGTGAAGCGCGCTCGCTTTCCATTGTGCCAGATGCCATGGGCAACCAAGAGCCCGACCGCCATTTCTTGCTTATGCTCTCGAGCCGAATCATAAATGAATTAAGCGAATCATAAAATGGTGTAATATTGGTTCAATCAAAGACGGAATCTATAATAGACTTTTACAAATGACTATCAATTTGTTTCAAGAATGATTCATGACTGGTAAGATATTCTAATCTAGCGAGTTTCTTGAGTAGATTAAGACGTCAGACCTCCGACGAGTTCAGTCATTTCTGAGAAATGCAGTACGAATAACGATCTTTCTCACAAGCTAAGTAGATTTTGTTCGCAATGACTCTGCTGCATGCAGTGTGTACCCAGATCCGACATGGAGCATGATCAGGTCGAAGCCTATCTGCGCTTCTGAGAAAAAAAAACCAAGTTGAAGAAAAAGGAAACAAGGGAGTATACACTACAAGACAAACGGGAAAGAAAGACTACTGATAGAAATTTAATACAAGAAGAAAGACAAAAACGAAGCTGAAGCATGCAAAAGAAACAAAAAAAAATAGAGTGAGCAGGAAAGGAAACAGAAAAACAAACAAACAATAGAGAAAGAAACTAAATGAAGACACATTGGGAGAGAAAGAGAAGGAAAAAACACATGACAGGGGAGTCAGAGGGAAGAGAAGACAGAAAAGGTAGTAGTAGGAATAGAAGGAAAACAGAAAACATTTGGAGCAGAATTTTCAAATAAGTTCAACAGCCATTTTATTCAGTACACACCATAAAACCGCTTTTTGTCTAAGGTTTCGCTTTAATCACCGGTCTAATTGCAAAATATTAACCACTGGCACTTTATTGAAGTCTCTGCTGGCTATATGCAAGCGAATCTGCAAGCAGAATCATGAAATCCTCTTCCTTGTGAATGAAATCGCGTTTTGGACACGCGTT
>KN727975.1:1617-16826 GCA_000816745.1 Ancylostoma duodenale | reverse complement strand
CCCCCCCCCCCCCCCCCCCTGTCAGAAGCCAGCATGCAACAACATGGAATGGGATGTTGCTTATCAATTGGAGGGTTGGATGGGAAAAACGTGGATACTCTTTACTCCTCGGTTTCGTTTCCATATAAAGTTGTTATAAGCAGGAATAGTGGAAAAGTGGGTGCAATTTTGGTGTCAAATTTTACATGTGGACGAGGGAAATGTTGTTCAGTTGTCTGCATATAAGTGGACGATATCTTGAAGATGTACTGAGGACTATCGTCAATTGTGCATCCGATGGTTAGTTCCACACTGGAAGGCATTATCCTGGAGCATCGTAGCGTCGTGCGATGAATCATCGCAATCGTACGATTTGGTGAAAGCGTAGAACAGTGCGTTTGCAGTGATATATGATCAAATTTGCTCAGTATTAACGACAACTAAGGTATCACATCGTCAGTGTTTTCTAGTACACAGTTCTCTAGAAATCGATGAGCTGCAATGTAAGATTAGTTATAAATGAAGATAGCCAACAGTACATGCAATTTTGAGGACACACTACCTATGTTTGCGCTTGTCACCTATAAACTCCACTAGGTTTAGTGTTTACAACAACTTCACTGATGTTCAATTCATTCTCCTTCACCCAGAATTTCGCAAGTCGTCCTCCTATTTGCGCCTGTGGTCGCATTGCGCGTTCTTTTACTCTACAACACGCACCTAACCACCCACTTCTGACTTGGTGGGTTCTTCCACACTTTTTAAGTACACAACTTTGTATTATTCTTTTATTTTCTGATTCATTCAATTGAGTGCCATTGACGCTGTCACATTTACCCACTTTCCTCTCCTCGGTATGTGTGCATCTTCATACTTCGCTACGGCGTAAATGCACATCTGTTGCGTTTCTTAGCTGGAATGAAAAGGATTTTGGAGTTTTCCTGGAAACTTTAATTCTTCTCGGTTTTTGCGTGTACCACTGATCAACTGTGGGTCGGCGAGGCGCCTCAAATCTGGACGACTTATACACAATGAACATTTACTGGCCCCTATTATAACACATAGTTGCAGTCCACCTCTTCCTCTCCCCCCGGTCAACACAAGACAGTTTGACACTACATAGGACTGAACTATGCTTACCTCCCCCCCCCCCCCCCCCCCCACCCCACCCGCCCAAGTCGACACCAGTCACGTTTTGGCCGGTGACCCCCTCACATTTCGCAAGAAGCGTTCTCGACCCTATCGCATCTATGCTCCTAGTTATCAACCTGAGATTTCCCAAATGCTTACATACATTAACTATTGGTAAAAATACGTGGGATGAACAAATGAAAAAGACATTGTCTTCCACATGGTGAATAAGTAGTACGGACTTCGTTACTGGGAGATTACTCTAAAAACCAAAACGAATTAGTAAATCATGTCGCATCCGTGGAAGAGCTGCTTTCGACTAAGTGAAGTCTTTTTTGAAAGCCCGTTTAACAGCCTTGCCCATTTCAAAATGAAACTTTTTCTAAGAGTCCTTCACTTCGAGCGAAAAGATCAGCTGAAGTTTCACCTTGGATGCTCAGAGGAAATTTTACAGCATGATTCACAAAGAAACCTCCAGAGAATTGCCGAACGGTTTTACCTTCATTCCAGTGGTATATTCGCTCTCTGACACACCTTGGACAAACATAGTAGGTTTTGTTTGTGACTTAACACTGCAAATACCCCCACCTCATGTTCCATTGTACGTATTCACACAACTTCGTTTTGAGCAAATTTTTTCATTGGCTCCCCAGATGCAAGGTGTCCTCAAAAACATGGCTGGCCGCCATGAAAAAGAAAGAAAGAGAAAAACGACAGAAGCACTGAAAGTAATTAAAATGGAGAAGTTCAGAAGATGCTCAGAGGAGTGTGAAAAACGCCTTGATATTTGCATTGAGTAAATGGAAAGTGCCTCAAAGAAATGGAGTTTGAGTGTATGAGTAACACAAGAACGTAGGGTGTTTTTGAGTACCCATCTTGAGTCACATGAGTTAACCTGTTCATCTTTATTGGTAGAAGTCGGTAAGTGCAGTTAAAGTTTTCGTCTGTACGGTAAAATTCTAATCATCCTCATGCGACCACTTTTGGGAAGTGTTAAGGGCCTGTTGGAATGGCTTCATAAAGGAGGGTGATGCTATACATGGGACCAAATTAAATCCGACCAGTTTGATTAAACGGAGTATTAATTAGGGTCCCGTCTCGAAAACTCGTACAGACCTAGTTATCTTCTTCCAAGACTGTATTACTCCACCTTGTTCGCACATGAAACTTTTGTCTTATTCGGATACGAATTCGACTCATTGGTGAATCACACTGCTCTAATCCGTTTCATTTAATTCGTTTCTCTTCAGATTTTTCGGAACCAATGTGATCACCGCATTCAATTATGGAATATCTACCAAAATGCTAACAAAAAAAAAGAATCGAGCTAGGAATAAAGTCTTGACTGGTTGTGCCCTAGCAGTTTGAAATAGGTAGAACCTTTTTGCACAGAGCCATTGGTGTCAAGAACCAATGCAAAGTTTCTCAGAGGTCTACCCCCTAAGAATGCACATGTTACAAGGTGCTTCTGAACTCATGTTCTTCATTGTTGTTTACCTCGAAAGTAATCGGAAACTATTAGGGTGGTGAATTGGAAATGCGCATTTTTGAATATGGAATAAATGGAATAAAATATTTTCTGAAAACAAAGCTACAACGCCTCGGTCCAAGTTTTATCCAGAACTATTACTACAGCACCTTCGACATCTTCCCCACAGAAAGTGAGCGCTCTCCTTTTTGACATTGCAGCGTCATGACCTAGAATAGCTGCTCATCCAAACTTTGCTTTCGTCACAGTTCTTGGAATTTTTCTCTGCCATGCAAGTCTTTACAGCAGATAGCGCAAAGCCTAGGTATTGGGCGATCACAAGCGCAACTTCTGATTCCAGATATGAAGAGCAGGGCAGTCCAAGAATTGGTTGACGGTCCCAATTTCGATTACCCAAGTTTGGTGTCATTTTCGAGTGGTCGACTGTCGCGTGCATTTCATCAGATAACACAGCAAAAATTCTGTCGCGTGCATTTCATCAGATAACACAGCAAAAATTCTCTTAATTCTTTGTTTGGCTTGCGGTGGTGTTCTGCTGCAGTGTTAGGTCCTTTAATGACACAAAACACAGGGAATGAAAAATTGGAAATTCCGGTCAATCTTCTTATAAATTTCTTCGGAAAAATATTATATTGGAGTTAAAAAAAACGGTATTGGAGTAATATTTGATAGTCTGGAAATCAAAATTCTTCATGAAAGCTTTTTCAGATACTACCAAATGTTTGACAAGAGGAGTTCGGCAACAAAGTCATAAAGCGCATTCCCTATGCAGCATCATAATAAATCCACTCGATAGACATGCGACCTGTAGAGTATATTGTAGGTTTCTCAGTGCATTTACGATTTGATGTGGGTGTCAGGCTCCGCTAATTCGTATCAGGTCTTTAAAATTGGCTTAAGATATTACGATTAGTCGTTCAAGGAAAGTGGTGGCTAGTGAACCCCTTCCATGGAGGTCCTCTAATACTGCCTGCTCAAGATTCCTAGCGAATTCGTTCATTATGGGTTAAGTTGGCCGTCCTAGTCGTGGAAGACGTAGTTCCACTAGCTACTTCCAAGATATGGCAAAGCATCTCGAAGTGATCTCATTGACCTTCTCGAGTAGCAAGATTACCTGTTGACTTGTCATGGTTTGGAACATTTGGAGCAAATTTTCGCAGCATCGAAATGGCGAAATCTTATCAATTGTTCAATTTCATTGATGCAGTTTCGAGTGTGTAAGACGAATAAATGAGGAAACAGATAGGCAAACAAATGTATTTGAAAAAATGAGGAAAAGTGCACGATCGTCGATGAGATAACATTATGATTCTGAACTGAGACTCTCACCTGTAGTAATTGTTGCAGTCCTTTTCTGTACACTCCATCCGAGTACTTCCTGAAGGCCACTTTGCAGCTGAATATGTGGTAGTATAAACATCTTGTTTACAAGCATGCGTACATCGACAGGATTTTTTCTTTGTCATTCGAACGCTCTCGGCTAGTAGGCAGTCCCCTGCAATAAAAACAGATGAAATTTCTCAAAATTTTATTTTAGCTGCATTAACTCACTAGTGTGTTCATTTCGAATGTCACAGATACGTATGGAACTAGACGGCTGTGGAAATCGTGGATCTGCGCATCCACATCGGCTTATGATGCGTTTTTGGTAGCAGTTACGATAACACCCCTGCAAGTGTTCGGATAATAAATTTTTTTTGCGAAATCCTGGTTTTCTCATACCTCAGGTTCGTAATTGTACTCTCGATAAATATAGCCAGGCGGCAGAGGCGTATCTGGGTTGAAACAGTCCCCGTTTTCTAGTCGATTAACTTTTCTCTAAAAAGTAACTGTAATCCAGACACACTGCAGATATTTTTGCTCGGTCTAACTCTTCTCACAAGTGAAATTCCGAAAGATGACACCGCGCCAGTGGGTGCTGAGTAACCGAAAACGTCTGGAAACGGGCACTCCCTCTGACTGTGGATTGCAATCCGTACTCCAGTAGCTTCGGTGGTAGGAAGATAATCCGATGTGTTTACAAAAACCATCAGCCGTAATCCTGGAAAAAAGGTAATCCACGATTTGCATGAAACCTAGAGTGTTTGTCCTCATGATGAAGTGCCTTTTCTCTGTCTTTGAAAGCTTCATACATACTATTCCTATAAACGCGTTTCTTTGCATTCGAGGATGTCAAGTAGTCGTACATTACAGCTTTACAGCCATACAATACATTTTTCCATCACTATTCTTCCCTATAAACATTTTTTGCCACTACCACGTTTCCATTCAGACATGTAAGTACCCACTTTCGTTCCTGGACAAATCCTTACTTTAAAAACTCAACTTATCAGTCGGTTTTTCAGTGAGGCGCCAGTCATGGTGCCAGGAGTCCTTTTAGTGTTATAAATTGCCTCCAGCCGTCACATGGACATAATGTGCATGCCCTCCTCTCTGGAGGAAAACACCAAACATGTAAAAAAGACGTGGGAGTTAAAGACTGTTACTGGCATTCTCTGCACTTAACAAAGGCTTCTGGCTGCCAGAAAAGTCCTAACCCCCCCCCCCCTTTTCCTTACCCCAGGACTACTCCTTACACACTTCCTTTCACGGGTTCACGAAAAAAGGAGAAAATATCGCCCTATTTTTTCCAGGAAGTTTCGGAAACATTTGTTTTCTCAGAAGAATCCGCTTGTATTCGTGAGTTAAAGCAAACTTGGTTAATGGGAAATTAGAGCTGATGCGGTTGAAGTTAAATGCAGTTGCAGAAGAAAAACAAGCATTAAGCGGAGAGATTGTTGCGCTTGCTTCGATTTGTTTTGAAATCCTGTTTGAATGACATTTCTTTGACATGGTTTTATCCATTCTTGCACTTGGTGTGCGCTAAAAACACAAAGTATGCGAAGAACAATAAAATTCTGAAAAATAGACGCTCGCGGAACAAAAAGAGCGTTTCGAAAAAAGGTAAAAACGATGAGAAAGGAAAGGATCAGCATAGATTCATTCTGGCAATAAAAGACTAGGGGAATTAGCGTCTGCATCCAAAAAACGTTCTAAATGAAGAAAATAATATACAGACACCGCTCTACACCTGTCATGCCGGTATTCCTAACCTATTGCATCTCCATGTTCTTCTACAAACGCTTCTCACACAAATGCATATGGTCAGGCCCATTTGTAATTCCGAACTTAGGAACAAAAGAAAAAAAAGAAAGAACAAAAGAAAAACTGGACAGAGTTTTCAAGGCATAGAGACATTACAGAAGCTTCCGCGATGTTCTTAGACTAAAACGAACGCTGAAGAACGACGATGCATGACGTACTGGGGTGGTAGGTACTCGACGATCATCAGCCTGATTATTGGAGAGAATACAAGGTGGGCCATAAGTTATCAGCAGCAGTGACATGTTTTTCGCCAACTTAGGTCTCACCTAATGGAGCTTTCATCTATTTAGTGATCAGAAACACCACATGGAGGCTTGCGAGATAACGGAAAAAATTCCTCGGAAACTTCCAGTGCTGATTTTCGGTGCGGCCAAATGCACTGGTTCAGCCCGCACTTTCCGAACAAAACAATTCCAAAAACAGTTTTCGACAACGATTTCAGGTGGGATAAAAAATCGCCTCGTGCTCTTGATGACGATTACGAGATATATGCACAGAATCCATTCAAGAACGGTGTTTATAACAGCACCGAACGAGACTGTGCCAAAAGTGGCTTTGGTGAGGTAACCAAGCCTTAGATTTCAAGGGGCACCGTTGGTCCATATCCGGGCCTATAGAAGGGGCTGCACAACCTTTTCATAGCATTTTTATCCTAGTTTTTAGATCACATCCATTCACTGGCTGCTTCTATGTATGTTCCGCTGAAAAATTCTTGAAAGCAAATTTGGTCGAAATTGGCCATCACTGGGAGCATGGGGTGGTCTTTGTTTTTCGGTCACATATTTCTTATAATCAGCATTCATGGGAAACCCCTGGTACTACTAGAAAGAGCACTTTTTGCGCTTGACGAATCATCACAGCAGTAAAACCGTCTTGAAAAATTTTGTGGATTTTGCTTCAAAAATCTGTTTCGAGGCCAACAGCTCCTAAGCAAAATCATGCTGGAAGGCCGAATCTCAACTGGAAGATCCTTTAAACCTTTCCCTATTCGGCAGAGAACAGGGCGGAATAAACCACCGGTTTCTGGCGGAGAAATAAATGAGCAAACGCTGTACAATAACTTATGGCTCTCCCTGTATATGCATACCTGTTAGTTTCCAGGAAAATTAAACCCTATAGACGTGATCATGGATAAACTAATTACAGGGCTAATTCAACAGCTATTGTCTACTTACAATCAAATTTGAAAGCATGCTATGGAATTTGCATCGAGGTATAGACAAATTTCCCGGAGTGAAAAATATAGCTTGGAGAAGTTCTAGGCTACGTACATAAGCACATATCAAGACATCTGCATTTTAAATTAAACCCCGATACATATGCTAATGATCAGTTGCTCTCCCTTCCGTTGATGACGCGCTTCGCCTTCTATTTTCAGCCTGGTTCCCTCTTTTTACCAGAAGTGCAGGAGATTTTATCCCAGAGGGAATATATCCTTCAGAAAAGTTGAATCATGACCCGGTTCCCCGTTCACAGCGTTCACGTGACTCTTGGCATTTTACCGCTGCACCACTTGGGTTGGAATTCAGCAAAAGGACACAAATAAGTTCTTGGTTTCATGGACGCATCTCAAGCATCCCACCATTCAACGTTCAGTTGCTTTCCGTTCAATTCCTTGCGTGCTCTTTGGGTTCCCAGGGGAATGTCGCTTAGAATTTGAATCACACGTTCATAATTGTTGCGAAGGATAAAATATGGCCTGCCGTGGATCTGTGGCCTCGTTCCTAAGGTTGCGAAAAAGTAGCCAGTGTAGTGTGGAATGGCAATGAGTAAGGCTGAAAAAAAGGGGAAATGTTGCTCACCATGGCTAGGCCCTGCTCTACTGCTTGCTTGTACTTTGTTTGGGTCAGCATTAAAGGTATAACAGTTTCCAAATGACGGATCAATATGCAGCCTGTAATGCAGCGCTTTTATATTTTCTGGATAGGAAAAAAGAAAAAAGACGTTGCAGTAAAACTATAGGGCTTACTTGAACTCCTTCTCAATATCGCACTGCATACTGTTGAAAGAACATTGTTTAATGAGCTCAGATTTCCCGTATCCTAATGCAGCACGTCTTTGTGGCGGTAAGGCGGACATCCTCAGGATTAATCTAAAAAAATCATGCCTCTTAGTGACATTAGCATAAGAATTCTTTAAAAAAGAGACATTACTTCTCCCTAGCACGTGTAGTAATTGCTACTTGATCGGTCATGTTGCCGTAGCCGAGCTTCCTCAGGTGCTCCAGAAAATCCTTACGAAATGGGCTACGCGCGTCTGGAACCTTCCTTCCTCGGAACTCCCATACTCGTCTGAGTCGTTTCTCACTTCGCAGTACACAATAGCCCATGTTCTGAAATAGGGGAATAAGAATTTATGAACCCCTACATGTCCCAAGGGTGATGATTTTCGTCCACCCTCCAGCTGCAGTGAGGCTTTTTTGCAGAGTATGCTCTCTAATGGTCTCATAATGTCACCACAGTACAGTTAACAGCATTTTATGGATTTCTGGAATAGGAATTGGACTTTCTCACCAGCTGACACACACAAGGAATGGAGTCCGTCCCGGTGGTGTTCGGCACATTGCAATATCCTATGTCATTGCATTCTGGACAGATCGACTCTTCCCATGTGCTAAAATCAGTTTTTGTTAGGTAAGTGGGAATACCCAGCAGAAAATTATCTAGCATGACTTGCTCTGCAGGATGGAGCACAGCACATATCTCGGATTCTACAGTTTAGATCCATCCTTTTCTGGCTACCTCGCTACAAAGCACTATCTGGCCATGACCAGCCATTGTCAGCTAAGCAGAACTAATGTTCCGTGCTTCCTGGAGCTTAACGATGTATCCAGATTCTTCCTAGATGCAAAGCGAAATACGATGCAACAAAGCAAGATTATGCGCTCTAATTTCACAGAAGAAAACATAGGCAAAAAGAAGATGCATGGGACTGCACTGCGTCATCTCGTCTGTTGTTTCTCCCACGTTCTAAAAAGTGCGCTGCGACATTTCCAAAGGCCTCAGCGTGACAGATATTTCTCGTGCCTAATGGTACCATTTGCAGAATTCGAGGATGCCTAATGGTGGTTCTAGTCTTGGATGTTTATATGTACCATAATCGTTGCTACCGAAAAGGGATCCATGAGGGATGAATTTGTTCATCATAGGTTTAACTAAGCAACTACATATTCATCGGACTGCAACCTCAGGCAGTAATGCATATGTATTCCATTGTAGTCAGCGCTGCCACGAGATTCCTCTGATGTCCAGTACTCAAAATCGACCCGAGATGAGACACTGTTTTTAACCCATTGACGACCGCGTGGCTCACCGATGAGCCGCGCTTTTTTTCGCATGGTCTAGTTTGAGAGATCCCTAGGCCCTAAAGATGTCAGCGGTTTTCTTAGAAAGTGAAGTAGTAAGAACAATAATAATTAATTATTATTATATTCAATGTGATTATAAAAATCTACACTAGATTTTTTGAATAGAAAAATACTGGTGCAGGGAAAGGAGCCAGAAATTGAGAAAATGTGGAAAAGCGCAGAAAAGGATGCGATCGTCAATGGGTTAAAGAACAGGAGTGTAATACCTAACTCAGAGTTTTTAAATCCCAGAGTTTTCGATATAATTTCTACAAAGGTTTTCAAAGGGATCTCATAGTAAATCCGCCCGTCCCTATGCACTTCTGTCAATGTTCTGAAATTTTTATTTTCACGGTTCGCTGAACTGCCTTGAAAGTCAGAATAGAAGCCAATGGATCTCTGCAGTTCCGAGAAACCTCTTCATATCGTCACGGAGTAAATGAATTTCCTTTCTCGCGTGTGTAAGTCATGATTTTATGAAAGGCATGGGACTAAAGGATAACCTTAAAAGCACATATCCAGGGAAGCCAACATGTGAAAAAAGGTAAGTTATCTCTAGAACGCTTATTCCTCTTTAGAAAACGCCTATATCTTCATAGGTAACGGCATTTTGCATCTATAACTAAATCCAGAACAGCGCAAATTAAGGATTCAAACCGGATAAAAAAACTGCCACGAGTCTGCGTTGCTTATACTGAAAAAGCGTTTATTATACTTTGATACTTCGATAGATGTAGAGTTCAGGCATTCACTGGACATCCGAATACTTGGAAATTCGAGAAAATAAGAAGTCGAACAGTTTCGAAAACGAAATTTTTGAGGGTTGAAGGGTTGGAAAAAATATGGAGAAGTCGAATGATGGGAAGTTCGAAGGAAACTCGGGACTGCAAAACTCAACTCACACTAACTTTACTGTTCAGCCAGTATCTTTTCTCGAGTCGTCTCGCTAATATCAATTTGTAAGAAATGAGTCAGAAATGCTGACGAAAAGAGCAGTTTTTCTTCATGCGTCACGTCTCTCAAAATTGCACATGCAAAAATATTAAAGACATTTAAAAGGCTCTGTTGGAAACCCTCTTTATCGACGTGCGAGTAAAAATTAAAAAAAAAACAAAAAATTGTAAGCTGCAACGAAAGAACTCCCATACACTTGGTTCCAGAAGTTAAAAGATTCCCTAGAACTCTCCCTCTCTAGAAAGGAAATGTCTCACACTTCATAGGTATGAAGAACTGAATGACTTCTTTGGCGCTAACTCACAAGTGGGATCCCCAAACTTTCAAGACGTTATTATACTGAACGCTGTAAGAGTATCTCTTTCCTACCTTAACCTTACTTTGGAAATGTTATGGCAGGTCTGCGGTAGATGCGAGATTTGACAGTATCTCCTCGGAAATTGCACGTAAGGCTTCTTTGAGGTGCTGAGCTTGCGTATCGTAACCATCTTGCCCCATAACCTTCGTTTTTTTTGCTGGAGAACAGTAGGATTACTCCAAAAAATTGAGAGGTATTGTCGATTCCGGAAGAAAGATGGTAATGCTAAATGGATGGTATGATGGTAATGTGGTGATGGTAACCGTGATCAGCGTCTTGAGTACTCATCTACGAAAAATTTGGAAGGATCCTCTGCAACACATACTTTATTTATCGCATGCCTACAGTGGTTCTACAAAAATTGGGGTTATAGTGCAAAATGGACACGATATTCATGTTCAACACCTCAAACAACTCGTCGACTATGCAAAATTTCAGTTGAGAAGCAATCCATGAAAGTTTTAGGGTCACGGATGTGGAACAGTCCTTTCCTTGTTTTGTGGTGCTATTTAAATAGCTTTGCACCTCCACATTTTACACTAGATGCGTGCGTTCGAGGTGCATGCGTCTAAATGATGTAAGACAGACCCAGTCAAAACTGTGACGCAGCTCAGACGCAAGTGAGACGCACCGCAATGGATGTGTGCGTCAGACGCGCGACTGACGCAAGCATCTGGTATAAATTGCCCTAATATCCTTCAGAAAGTACCGACTAAAACCAAAAACATACCTTGTACGATAGCAGGGCCATACACTGCTATCCTGCCGATCATAGTTACAAATACAAGCATTGCTGAGGTCTGGAGGAACAGCTTCATTGCCGATGCACTCCTCTTGTTCGCCACGTACGCAGTCACAGGCAGAATATACCGGCTCATACTGGACGAAGCGAAAGTCGGCTGAAAGACCTAAAATTTCCACAGAAAACGTGCTGGAAACTTGTGATAGAATTCATTCCTTTTGAGAACACGATGCCTACTATTCTAAGGTAACAGTGACCTCTCTAAGGTCTCCATCAAGACAAACAGAGAGCTGACTTATTCTTCACGCTCATGCACTTTGTTCTACTAGAACGGGCATGCTACAAACGTAACCGCTACCAGTCCGAAGCTTCGCTCAAAAAATTCGGAGCTTTGGACCGAAGTTATTCAGCAAATTGAGCAGATGCAGCAGCTACTTTGGTCAATAACGAAGTTTAGCATTTTTTTGTAGTAAAACATCTTTTGCAGACGTTCCTGGAACCTTCCACAGAGTGTCACGAGCTAGTCACAATGCGGTACCTTGTCGTAGTAAAAAAAATCGCCACCTTTTCGTACAATTTCCTTTCTGTCAGAGTCTTGCCCATCGAGATATTAGGTTGGTTCGAAAGTTTTGCACCAATATATTTTTTAGTATCCAAAATTTCATAGGCCTTGAATCAGAATGCCATTACATGTGAGCGGTAGAACACACCTGGCTGCAGCCGTACAACAATTATCGACAACTCCAAGCGCTGGGTTACAGAAAACTGATGACGGCTGGGTCCCCCACAAACTAAGTGCATTACAGGACTGAGTGTGTGTCAGTCTTTGCTGCTGCGTCCACGCAGGAAGAATTTTCTCAGCCAACTCATTACTGGAGATGAGAGTTGGGTGCTGTGCTGTTAACCATGCACGACCGAGAAGTTGGCTTCCGCGTGGCGAACCACCTCCAAAACAGCCGAAAAGAGGACTGCACGGAGGGAGGTTTTTCTGTGTTGTTGGTGGATTTCCGAGGGAATGCCGTATCGAGAACTGCTGACACCTGGGCCATCGTGACTGCCTAAGTCTATCTTTCTAATTACTGGAAACGGCAGACGCAGTTTCCCTGATGCTTAGGAAAACTGAACATATTGCTCTACATCATGACAAGGCTCGACCTAACATGGCGAATCTTACTTGCCAGAAAATTGCCGAACTAGGTTGGGAAGTTCTACCTCACTCCGCTTCTCCCGACTTGACTCCGTCTGACCACCACTTGTTTTGAGCGCTGAAGGTGCATTCACGAGAAGAAAATTCGGTGATCAGAAAATTCGGTGATCAGACTAAACTGAAAAGTAAGATTTCAAGCTCCTTCGACTCGCATCTGCCACAGTTCTTGACGTCTAGATCTGATGCTCTAGTGAAGTGTTGGCGATACCTTGCGGATCATGTTGGTAATTATTTTGTTGATTGATACCTATTCACAATAAAGTTAACTTTCTTTGAAAAAAGTATGAAATTTGGTGCAAGACTTTCGGACCAACCTAATACCATGGAAATGATGTGCTTCCTTCAAGTTTGTATAGTTTATCGTGAAGAAAAACGGTGTGCTTTAATGTCAACGCTTTCTCTGTTTATCGTCGTATCCGCTCACATATGAGGAAATTCCGGGTAATTGTGGAGGAGTTGAAATTAAAGAGGGATATGAGAAAATCACGTAAATCGCACAGAAATAGCGCCGCCCAGATTTTAATCGCAATATCCAATGATAATCACATTTTCTCCTCGATTTTCTACTACCATGAACAACTTTCTTCTTTTCTTTATGGCGGTTTGCTTACTCCACTACCAATTATCCACCTCAAGAAGGCACCCTCCATTTTTCAAAGTAACTATCTTCAGTTCGAAAAAAAAATCCCAGCTGAACAGGAGGAGGTTTTTATCAGCTAGTGTCCAACTAAAGTAGTTTTTTTTTCTCCATAAAAAGGCCCATTCGAGAAAATGAAAGGCACCACTTTGGGGTAGATATGGTCCTACTTCTGCGCGCTTGGGGGTTCACTTTCAGTGTTTTCAAAGGTTTATTCTTTCACTCGCATTTTTTGGAGTCCACGGTATACAAGCACACATACTTGAGCTTGAAAACATTACCAAAAACTCTCTTAAGCAGGTGTTTGAGACGTGCTCCAGTGATAATTTCTCAGATAGGTCAATGTAATTGGCCATTACAGGTGCAAACATAATGTAGTTAATTCTTTTTCGACAAGCTGAGCGTGAATTTGAACTGAATATGGCTAAATTTCGCTAACTGTACGTATTTCTCATCTAAAATTCCCCTCTCTAACTAACGCTGTGGCAGGTAATCCCTAATGAGCCCACTTCTCGGTTTTTCCCTATGGAGGCCTCACACATACGTATGTATATGTATATATATATATATTTGTATAGACTTGGCAGCTTATTCCTTAGTTCAGTTGGCCTTCCCCCAACTTCTGGTGACCACCTACTGCGGTCCCCTAGTTTGATCATCACTTTAAACAACACAATCCATAAATCCAGGAATTCACGACTTAAAACTTGTGAATCAACACGATAAATATGACCGGTATAGAATCAGAAGTCCTATTGAAAAACTGAAGTAATGTCAATGGAGGAAAATAATTAGCTTGATGAGTATGGTAGAGGTTCCAAACATAAAAATAACGACTGAAGGCCACAAGAGAACAATATGCTGAGAAGCTAGCGGAAATGATTTTTCTTTGATCCTGGATCATGGCAGAAAAAGCAAAGTTTCCAAGAGGTCCAATGGAAGGGTTTGTAAAGGATAAAAGATAAAAGATAGAAAGCGTGATTCTGGAAAACTGTGTTACAAGCGTGCAAAGCAAAGGTCAGCAGTCGTTTATGCACATCAAGCAAAGACACCTTCTCGAAGGGGACGTCCAGACTGATGATTTGAGAGTTTTAGAGCAGAATAAGTGGTTTAAGATTGAAATCACGTGTATGTAGGTGCGCTACAATAGCTGTAACAACATTTAGGGATTTGGTGAGATGAACTATTTGAAGAACTTCTCAACAAGGGATCGTAACAAACACTTAAGTTCGAAATTATTTCACAAAATGATAGCAGCACCCGGAGAAGTCTTCAACCTTAAGTCTTTTGCGTCACCCTAAAGTAATCGAGTTCACTAACCAGTAGTATGATGTCGAACGTTAGTGAGAATCATGCTATTCTATCTTCTAGAGTTCCGAAAGTCACTGTTTGGGAGAATATTTTGCTGATTCACGCCATCCATGATTGTGGCCAGGACAAAAAGTCGATACCTCCGGGTAGCACGCCCAAATCGGCTATTCGCTCCGTTTTGCAGCATTTTGCAGCTGATGGTGAGAAATGAGCCTTGGAAAAGACAAATGAAGTACCCAAAATGCATCTGAATGGCAAAGAAAAATCGGAACGATCTCAAAACAATAAAAAACACAATATGCGAGTACAGGAAAAGAAAGTAAACACTTCATGAGACCAAAAACAAGTAGAGGTACAGTAGAGAAATAGGAGAAAAATAATATGCCACTAACTGCGAAAAGAAAATAGATATTAACAGGTCAGAAGCAGCTTTACAATGCGAGAAAAAGAACTGGCAGACAACAAATCAGCAGGTAGGAAAACCGTTAGGTATCTATTGACCGTTTCTCCACCATCCCCGTCATAGCCTTGCCCGATCAAACGGCCCCAGTGTTGATCACACTGATCCTGGATCTCCAAACTTCATCCTGTTCTAATTTGTAGGAGCTATACATAGTTTTGATGAAGCTGTTCTAGCAGCTTTCAGGACGATTCGTTAGGTTCCGAAACGCTCAAAATCTCGAGAAAAATCCATTGGGTATTGCCTTCAAAGTTTAAGGTCTAAGGAGAACTTTGTAATCCTCAATGACTTACTATTGTTATATGAGAAGAAGAAAGATGGTCAATGAAGTCAACAGTTACTGGAAAGGGCAGGATCCAGTCACGGAATCTGGAAGCAGTCCATGAAAACTGGCAAACCCCCACTTGTCCAAAATGAGTGTGCCCTTTAGCGAGAAAATGCCCAAAATTAT
>KN727974.1:8860-20946 GCA_000816745.1 Ancylostoma duodenale | reverse complement strand
TATACCTCAGATGCTCATTTGGTTTGGTTTGCTGCTTTGTTATTTTGACTGTCGACCATTATTGACATCATTCCAGGTGTCTGCAGATTTCAGCGAGGAGATAATGAGGCTTGAAGCCATCGTAGATCGTTTTAATATGCCGTTCTTGGACACGACGCAGGGGATCATTGAGTATAAGAGGGTGGGTGCAGCGACTATTCTTGTTTACATTTTTTTACTTTTCACTTTTGCGAAACAACTTTTTTGAGGCATCGACGTATGATGTAGTCATTTTTGTGATCCTTATCATCAATTGATTGAGGTATTACGTTAATCTGTTCAGGCCTTGGCCGAGTTCACTGATAAATGTGTTAGCTCTGATCTTGAAGCGAGATGTACTGGTGGTTTGATGTCGAGGATATGGAATCTTGAAAACGACATGTTCCGTAAGTTATTGTTTTCGTTTGTTTCCTCTTTCTTTTTCTTTGACTTCCAATCATTTTTCTTCTGGTGAGCAAAAATTGGATTGAACTTTGTTTGGCATTATAGGATGCTTCATGTCGTTTTTTTAAAATTTTCCTGGTTGGTTTGTTAACCATATTAACAAGCTGAAAGTTTTCTTATAGCGACCACTTGTTTCATTCTCTTTTTTTTTTTTGCTTTTTAAACGATGTGTTTCAGAATATGTCACGAAAATCCTTGCCGAACCATATCAACACAAGCTTGAAGAAGTTTGGAGATACAGAGCACCCTTCAAATTCAGCATCTGTGTGGATGCACCTGCTCTGACAAAGTGAGATCATTACATTCGCAGTACTTTCTCCTATTAATCTGGAAATTACATGTAGAAAAAACAATAATCTGTGCAATGTTCATAAAATCAGCCACTGCTATTCTGGTTTTCTTAGGTGTTTGTCGCACTTTGAGCTAAATTACAATCGATGGACTAGATTGCGTGCACTTTAGAACATCAGCTGAGATCTAGCAGTTGTCGATGTTCAGGGACTTTCACGAAGACCTTGAATTCCGCTTCACATTCGGCTTATCTGCCATAATCCGTCGGATTATTGCGTACCGATCTGGGCAACCGGTTACTGCTATACAGGCCAACTTGCTGACGCCCATGGCATTGGTTAGTGGGCATCAAACACCAAATCAACGTCACAAACATTACAACGAATGATTCAGCGAAATGCCGGCAGAAGTAATGAGGATCTTCATAACGAAGCAATGCAAAAAGCAGTTGAAGAGAACGCAATGATGACGCAGATGGTGCTGACGTCAGCGAGTTACCTTGCGAATGGAAGTATTGGATTACTTGTCGTCGGCGGGATCGTCTATAGAGCTGTTGGATGGAGGGTGAGTTTTGAAGGTGTGACCGGCTTTATATTAATTAGATGGTAGATGGTAATTTCGTTCGCTGAGGTATAGTTCATTTCGAACAAGAAAAACTAAAACGGAGGGATAAATGGCTCAAAATGTGTGCTTGGGTGTCATTAAAATGCCCGAAAATAACGTGTTTTTGCCGAACCAATGATCTCCTCTTTCTCTTGAAAGTCAGTTCTTTGACACTTTGTTCCTATGTAACTTGTAATATAACAGGTAATCGCTGTGACTGCGGCAGCATACGGCGGTCTATACGTGTGGGAGCGTATGCGGTGGAATTCTCATGCGAAAGAACAACACCTCAAAGAGCAGTTCCGCTCTCATCTAGCTGCGCGTATGCAACAAGTTGGTGCGGCACATACGACGCACTGTGAGACGCAAGCAATGCGGTAGGTGGTCCTTTTTCTTGAATTGAAGTTTCCCGACAAATTTAGCTAGAACTTTTTCAAAATCCTCTATTTAGTACTCCAGGGAAGGGTATGACTTAGGTTTGTGGTGAAAACTTGGTACCGTATGAGTCATCCAGCTCAGCTTTCCTGGATAAATGGACCCAGAAATGGATTATTCAGTGTTTTGCTAACTTTGCGTGCCATATGTGGGAAAATTCAGTGGTGTGGATCCGCTCTCTTGCCCGCCATTCTGATTCTAAGGTCGAGACAACTGAAACCTCCATAGGGCAGAGGCTTCTGGTGATCCTGATTGAGTTAGATTCGGCTGGGGAAATGAGGATTTCTTCATTTAAGTGTTCTTCTATAGTAGGACGTAACTACGTTGTTGCAATGATATAAAAATTTCAGTGAAATGGACCAAGTATTTGATGGCCTTCGTGCGACTGTGGCTGGTGTTCACAGGGAAATGAAAGATGAGCTGGACATGAGCAAAAAAGAAATTGAAAAAGTCGATGGTACATTAAAGAGCCTCGTAACGATAAAGTGAGTTCTTGGAATATCCGCAGCTTTCATGTTCATTTTTTATTTGTTTTTTTTTTATTTCGTGCTCAATCTTGTGTTTTCTATTTGTAGAGGAAAAACTGCATTTTTACTGCGAAGTTTGGAACAGTTTGCGACAACTTTCTTACGAACAGACAGCCCATCGCCATAGAGAACGTCACTTTTTAAGCGGATATTAGGCGCAGTTGTGTCTATTTTAACCATATGTGCACTTGTACGAATCCTTTCAATCTTAGCAGAGCTTATTGTTTGCTTGTTTGCGTCCAGATATATTCATTGTTTGACAGCGATCACTTTTTTAAGACATCAGGATTTTTAATCAAGTTATTTAAAGCTAGTTTGCTGTTAGCGTGTTTCCTCCCTTGAGCACGTTTACGTTTTGCATTTACTTCATCCATCACATGTGCACATAGCCTCATTGAGGTTGTTTAGTGGAGTTTCGAATATGTGGATTAGCTTCACTCAGAGTGTTTCTATCATGAGTTAGCAGGTTTTTTTTCCGAACTGGAAATGGTGCTGTAGATCATAGCTTGTGCGTTGCGCTAGTCTTTTCGTAATTATATATTTGTTTATCTTTCATATTGTGCGTTTACCTCGTTCCGAGCATGTAGTAGGGCCTGGGTATCAAGTACCATATGTGGCAATTGTCCTACTGGCAACACGTTTGCTACTTATACCTACCCTGTCATTATTTTCCGTCAACTAGCCAAGCTTCAGGTGAGCGAAGCGTTGTTAAATCGCTCCTTCTTGATTGGCCAGTGCATACTCAACTCCATTAGGCTTATTAGGTTAGTACTAGAGCTTTTAAAAGACGAATAAATACTTCGATTTTCCCAATGTGTAAAGTTGCAAACTATGTGTTGTAAGTACGCTAAGTGATGCTGGTATAGTTTTTCCTTGAATCATGGAGAAATGAGCAATTAAACATGGTATTAAAGAACGGCACAGATGTTGATATGGACGAGGGGATTGCGGACATAAACATCGACGATGGTTTAAAATACGACATCGACTTGATAAAAGAGGAGGTCAGTTTTACGCTCTCCCTACCCATACAATTTTCACGGTCTCTTCCGTCATCAGCATAGTTGTATTCATTACTTTCAGGAACGCAATCCTGAACATTGTTCAACTGTTTTCCTGCTGTTCGTTATCATCATGTTTAATTTGACTACCTAGTTGTTGTTCAGCAATTCATAAAATCTTCGAGACTGACTCAAAGTGCTAACGGCCACAAAGACTGTCAACGCAACACAAGTGTTCAACGAACGCAAAGAGTACTGACTTACCTGCGAACAAAACTCGAATCGCAATTGCGAACAGTTGTCAAGAAGGGCGCGATCAGATGCACTTGGAACAGCGTCCCAGTTTCTCAGACTCCTTTCAGGTTTTGCGCTATTCCATCTCTGAATATGAATCGTAGCTCCCCCAAAATTGGGAGACTCGAAAAAAAAAATGTCGAACACAAAGATTTGGAAGGTAGCTGCCTTCAAAAACTGCGCCCTTCGGACTTTTCGATTTCGAGATAAAATGGCTGGGATGAAGAGCGTTGCCAGTCTATCATAACTGTAAAATGAACACAGTGGTCAGCTACCCGCCAAGATAGTGAAATTGCAATTGCAAACCAGGCTGGCTCTTCCGTGCTCTTGCTTTGACGACGCACCTGTTTACACAGGCTCGATCACTTCTACCCAGCGCAGTGACACTTTCCTTCCGTGACGTAGCCTCAAAACGTTCGGGCGTAAACGCTGCCGTGCGTATTTAGAAGCAAGGAAAAACCAGGATTTTCTGGATTTCCAGCCTGTTTTGTACAACTTTAGAGCGAACTTCAGCATATGAGTTTTGCGTCTCTCAAACTTCGGCGTACGGCAGAATCTCAAATTTCAGCGTGCGCTGCCTTTGACGCTGATCACAGCCAACGAAACAGCGTTCAAACGATTAAGGATTAAAATCAAATTACATTTGCAAGCAAACCTATATAGTGTACAGTAGTATGGTTTTATGGTGTAATTCTTGTAGTTCTGCAGAACAACTTTACGTCAGACACTTACACTCACATAATTAGAACTTCATTATACTTTTCAGCTTGAATACTACAAGAAAGAGCAAGAAAAACGAAGAGAGGATGGTGATGTCAGCGGTACGTTAACCTACTTCTAACTCCCATATTTACTTATCTCTTCATTTGTTGGTTTCGTCCGAGAAGCTTTGAATTTTCCCATGACATAGTTCCCAACGGCAAGGAGTTTCCATAGGTAGTCTTCATTTCAGACAACGACTCTGCCATCGATAGTGCCCGAGTTTGGGACCTTCCTGTACCGGTGAGAACTCAAAATGGACCTAGGAAGAAGACCGACGTGTGCACGGTTGTTCAACGTGCGATTACGCTGAAGAACCTTCACAAAGTGGAATTGTTGCGGTATCGGGCATGGTAGGTTTGAGTTATAATTTGGTGAAAATGGCTCATTTCAGTGATCTACTTGTTCAAGCTTTTTCTTTTGTAGTTCATGTGCTCGAAATTAGGGTAATCCCGTTTTATTTCAGTGCTGAGCAGTACATCTTAACGAAAGACCGTCTAGTATTTCATCTACTTGCCTTTATTGATCTACCTAAAAATCAGCCGCCAGCCTACGAAGATCCACCTCTCTATAGCGTATGTAATGATGCGATTGTAGTAGATTCTAATTACCAGTTCAAGGAGAGCGATCCACAAGCTCAATACGGTGAAGAGCATGTGCGTTCTAAACACATTTGTTGTTCACCTTAATTTTGAAGACTAGTTCATAACGTTTCAGCTTGTGAATATTGCAATTCCGTACCTCGCTACTCATCTAGAACTTCGCGAACTCACGAATTTCGTGGATAAACTGGAGTCTACGAAGGGATTTCCAGCCTTCTGGCAGGTATGGTTTGAAATTTGCCTTGTTTTTCTCGCATGATCGTTGTTCTATAGAAGTTCAGTTATAGAAAATTGGTTCTGTGATAGCTAGTACATTAATTTTCGTACGAGTAACTGCTTCTTTATTTTCAATTATTTTTTTTCTAAATTATCGTCAACATATAGTAATATACGCAATACCTACTACTGCTATATTCAATTTATTCATTATTCATCACAGATATTTCTCACCTTTATGCGGCAGTTTTTCGCGGATTATGGTGGCGCAATTTCTTCCCTGCGAAGGAGAAAACGTTTATGTGAGTGAACTTTGCTGTACATTAGTTTGAAGTCATATCAGATGCTGGGTCTTCTTTTCACCAGTTTTAGGTATATTTTACCTTAACCCATAATTATACACTTTTGATGTCTCCCTCAGATCTGTATTGACAGGAAGTTGGAGTGTATCAGTTACCTTGCATTTTTTGTTCTTTCTTTGTGTATCGGTGTCGTTCTTCTTCCAGCTATAGCGGCTTTGTTGGAACGGACAAGGCCAATCAGAGAGTGCGTTCATCTCCTGTATGTATTAACTTCTGCTTGGTTCGAGAGCTACAAATTCGACTGGCTAAATGTTGAATTGGCCTGGAACAACATTTTTGTTGTGATGGACCAGGGGGCTGAGTTGAACGAAGATGAGGTGGGTACACTCAGACCTGATGGATGATATTCTGCACCGTTTATACTGTCAAGCATTTCAATGGTTTCTGGATGTTTAGGGGTCATTTTTTGTTCACTATATGCGAATTATTTGTTTAGACAACGTTAGTGATCCAACTACAAGAGGGTTATTGCCAGTTACTTCTGAGAATTATGGATCACATCTACAGTTTCGGAAATGTGCCAGAAATTCATGAGAACTATTTTATTCTGTACAAGTGAGTACATGTTTCATATTCTCTGAAAGTTATAATTGTATCCTCTTCTAGCACATTATTTCAGCGATCCAACCGATCCAGAACTACTTATCACAAGGTCACACCCTGGTGTAGAGTCGCTTCTGTGGGATGACAGCCTGCTTCTCATGGTAGTGTTAGTTGCTATAATTCAGTGTGTTTGGAGCAGTTATTATTCAAATATGCTTCAGTTGCAACCTTATCTTCTCTGTAAAGGGTTTGCTGAAGTATGTTTTGGCCGGCGATGCTCTTTTGCAACTACCATGTGGAATGCATTGATTCTTATCTATCGAAGAGAGAGCTTCCCTTCATAGGAACTTTTTTGGATGCACCATTTCTTCAAATTTGATTTTAATTCATAATGGTGTTATCGACGTGCCTACGGCCTATGAATTTACTTGTGGGTACTACCTAATGTATAATAGAAATCAGCCTTTCATACTTCCAGACAGATATGTCTCCGGTTTGCTCACCTTGGAGGTGTAGAAGACTTAGTTGGTCAGCGGCTGGGAATTAACCATCCACTAAGTGTTCTACAGCTTCTTGTCAATCCGGCACAGGCGTTTTAATTTGTTTCAGCAACTATTCCGTAATTTATCCATTCTTCCTCATATGTTAACTTTTTTCACTACCACAGTTCATGACTAAACGTAGGATACTTATGAATGAGCTGTACAGGGTCAAATGAAGCTGAGCAGCTAAATTACTTGCTACTTGTCACATCCTTTTCGCATTATTTGTGTCATATCTTCAGTTTCATGTCCCGTCGCCGTCTGTGTTGGACTGGTTTGCACTTTTCAGAGATAGTTGTAAATACTACACATTTTAGCTATTTTATCCCCCTAGCCGTTGCTGAGCCTTGCTAAGCTTTAGAGATGTTACATATCAGAAAGAATAGTACCCCTTCTTCTTCAACACTTCTTTGCCGTCGGACTTATTTGCTTATAATTAAGGTGTTGCGTGGTGCCCGAGCTCGATTTCGTCTTGGTCCGGAACTAGATGTGGCGCCAGTGTTTTCTTCTGCATTTCACGAGTATTTGAAAGCACTTGGCTGGTCAGAAGGAATGTGAGTGCTCGCCAGTGTTCAGCATTGAAGGCGATTTGCATGCATTTCTCCTGATTATGGTTGCAGGTTTATCTCGTTTCAACAATTCCGGCACTCGTTTCGATCGGCAGCTACTACTTTGACTCATGAGCTCAGCAACAAACTGCTGCTGCAAATTCGAGCAGCTGGTTTGCACGAGTACTGGCAGGACATGAAGGTGAGTAATGCAGTTTGTGAAAGTTCTTTTCAAGATAGCGTACGACATAGAGCTAACCAGCAGATTCTGTTTCAGCTTGATATAATGTTCTGCTTTAAGCTTCGGTTCTTTTTTACCTTGAAGATGCTGTTTACTGGTGTGCGATTGTTTTTTTTTTGTTATTTCTAACATTGCCCAAGTTCGACTTTCGCTGAGTCTTGGCGTAGGGTTTGTAGTACCGTGACAGATTCGCTGTAGCCTTGACCAAGATTGGTGTACAGACTTCATTTGGCTTCTTCGCCTTCTTCAGAGCCTTTTCTGAGAAGCAGATGATTGCAGGACCACCTTTTCTAACATTTCTTTTCGAAAATTGATTCTGGCATCAATATACCCAGCCCAGTATTAATTTCTCAGTAGTACACATTTTTATTCCCATGGACAGGATTTGTAGCTTTGAGAATCTCTAAAATCTGCGGAGATTTTGTGTAGACAGATCTTATTAGGCTTTTATTTATAATAGCTTTTTAGGAGATCACTTGTGGACGCGTAGCTCACTGCTTCGCTGCGTATGTCTATGGTTGCACGTCAGATCCATCCAAGATCGTAACAGTAAGTTGTCATAAACATCGTTGCGCTACAAGCTCGCCCCCTCGGGCACATTTCCAATTATGTGCCTGCTTTCCTGTACTGCATGAAGATGATTTTGTTGCGACTCACGTGATTGCGGTTGTATGTGTGCTTTTTTTAGTTGGACATGACGGATTTGTACAGTTCCGCTTTACTTCGAAGTGGAATGTCACAGGATCGAGCAAAGAAGTGGCGACTGGCACAGACAGCAGTCTCGGAAACTGATCACTCCATAAATTGCGATGTGAGCGGATTTCTGTTTTAGATTTAACGTAGTCTGATTAAAAATAGCGATGTCGTTTGCCGTTACAGCTCGTTGTAGACAGTATTAAAGTACTAAATGCACAATTTCTAATTATTCCATAGTGCAGAAAATCGCTGCCGTATCGCCGAGCAGTTCTGCCATTGAGAGGATGAAATGTGAATATTAGTAATACATGCACCATACTCTCCATCATCTCCACTTCCTTGGATGAATTTCCTTGTGAATCTTAACTGATGCCCTGGCCTCGTTATCTAGTTTTTAGAATGACGTAGTAATGTGTTTTAATCCAGGACTACATCAGGCAACTAATACTTATTACTAGCTAATATATGATTAACTTGCTTTCTAGCTCGAAAGGCCTCTCAGCTATGTGTTCCGGCCGTCGCTGATCCCAGCTATGAATGCATGTATGGACAACATGTTCAAGATATTCCGAGTAGTTGAACTTCTCACTAGCGTAAGCTCCGATAGTGAGTTTTCTATTTTTCTGCAGTTCCTTTAGAGGAATTTATTGAGTTAGGATGAGAAGACATGTAGATAGATGTGTACCCTTCTCAGAAAGTTTCGTTTCTGAACAAATAAATTAGACTAAAGAGCATTTTTAGACAGAAATTGAGGAGCGTCTGAGCTGTTCCTTCTACTTCTCTTGAAAAGTTCACTATTTGCACTTACACGTTCAGGGAAATCGGCAGACGACTACAGACAAGTGAACGAGGACAGAGCGATTGCCGAGAGGCGCGTTCGTCATATGTTCTTCATCGTGTTCAAATTGTTGTCGCTAGTCAGCGTCATAAAAGATCTTTTCGTCGAAAAGGTAATTTTACTGCTTTGTCCGCATTGGTTTAAGTTCTTAACCAGATGTATGCCATTGTTTTCGAATTTTAAACGTTTCTGCTTTCTTTTTTCTTGCTGCACTGCTGATGCGAATTAGCCGGGGCTATATTAAACCCTATTTTTTGAACTTTTTTTCTGTTGTTTTCGAAGCTCTTTCCCTGTTTTAGATTAATTTCGATTGATCAACTTTTGACCGTTAAATCTCATCTTTGAGTAGCGTGCCTTTACGCAACAGTGTATCCAAAGACAATGGGGGAGCGAAAAAAAAACTGTAGTTTCTGACAATTTGGTGACCATGTCAGCTAAACTTTCCGAGATGAAGTTGATAGTAATTTAGTTTCAAGTTCAAATATTCAAAGAATGTAGGTAAATGTGAATAAAAATGGGTGCTCAAAGACGAGCTAAAACAATTAAAATTAAAATTTTTATTAATTTTTTAATGTGATTTTGAAAAATGCAATGGGTGGGACTTGCGCCCACTCATGCCAATGTAAACCACTCTCTTTTCAAACGGCTATATGCTTTTATAAATTCGTGGGTTTTTTTTTCTGCGGAGAAAGAGATTTAAATAGCTGTTTTCCAGGTCACATCAATTTTTGATAGACATGCGGAAGTACTAGAAAGAGCGGAGGAAGTGGAAGAAGTTGATTATACCCTGGCTCAGGCTGAGTCAGAATTGCAAGCGTTGGTAAGTTCAAGTACGAGAGCAAATGTGTTCTGAAACGTTCCATAGTTTCCTATGTTTCGGAATATTACTGGATATGTGCATTGGAAACATATTTTCTTCGGCTTTTTTCTGATATTCTCGGGATTATCCTTTTTTACATACACATTATGACTGTTCAAAACCAGTAGTTTTCTTCAGTATGAAGTGTCATTTAGTCTAGCAGCGCTCATTCTACTGTTGAGTTCTAAATCGGAGCAACTTGCCGCTTGTTATGCATTAGTTGATTTTTTGTTGCTTATATTACACTGTTTGCAGATGGCTCGAACTGATATACGCAAGCAATTTCATGAGATCGTTGACATCCTGAAACGACTTGCTGAAGAAATTCGTCTAAAGTAGGTGTTTTTGCATATACATAGTTCATTTGTGGATAAATGGGTTTGATGGTAAACCTCCTGTGAACTATAAAATTTTCAGAAATTAGTGGTTTTTTTTCTGGTGAGAAAGGGATTTAAACAGCTATTTTCCAGGTCACATCAAGGTGGTAAACCTCCTGTAAACTATAAAGTTTTCAGATCTGTCAGCAACGACCTCACCTCGGATACTTTACTGAGGTGGCACAAAACTACAGTGCGAACAGTGGAATTCTTAGCGTTGATTGGTGCAGCCATGCCTGTCGATTCGGTGTTCCATGCGTTGCATGTGAGATTAAAGTACCTACGTGAAAATGTTCGATATCCAGCGGAAGAGATCGATTAGGAGGTTGGTGACAGCGTTTTCGACGTGTTCTGCTTTGAATTTAGGAGTGAAAGCGTGGCTGTGAAGATATGTCATGGTCATTGCTTAATTGCCGCTTCATTGTTCCTTATCTGATATTTCTTATCAACCAAATATCCGTTGAGTAAGCGCTTATCGCTTTGCTGACCTGGTACTGTTGCCTAGGTAGTAATTAGTCCACTAAATGGTTGTCACGTTTCTTAGGGAGGCAGTGGTGTGGCAGTATTACTCGCCTACCAGCAGGCAATGTAAAAACTGTTGCAAATAGCTAATTAGTAACATCTTTTAAACATTCCTGGGGGGTGGTTCTGAAGCTTCCGTCAACTGGTCGCTCCTCCGCATCCCCTCTTCCATCCCTGACATTCTTTTCTATGCCACAGATTCCACCTAGTTTCCTATCTTCATTTTTTCAGGTCTGTCGGAGATCACAGCATCAATCAGTATGTTTTTGGAGGCGAGTAGAAAAGAGTGGAGATCTCATTCCATCAAAGTGTTTTGGGAATAGGCTTTTCCTAAGTTTTTGTTGCGAATCGCTTTGTCCTGTTTTTTTTCCTATGTTTATAATTTTCAGATATTTTAATCCTTCTTCCAAACTATTCCTCTGCATCACTTAATTTTATAGTGGCTGTAATTTCTTTTCACTTAAGATAGCGGAATGAACGTCCGCTATAGGTTTTTATGGTGCAATTTTTTGGAATTGTTATAGGTGTTTAACTATAGGAACGAACTGCTTGTATAGATTGCAATGATTTTGAAACGATGCATATTCATGGAATTTAACTTCTGATAAGCTAATAAGAAGCCGGGTGCTTAATTACGGTTATTTCTATTGTTTTCTAATACCTGCACTATTGCTCCATTTGTAACTTGTGTTTCCTCAAATAAAAAATTTGTTCGAAACTGTGGACTAAATTTGGCGTTATTTCCGCTTTATATGGCATAACATGGTCTTCATGGTCGTTGAAGTGCCTCCTGGAGTTTATCAGAGCCAGGTAGTCTAGCTGATAACCTGCTCGTATTTTACGTGACTCATGGAGTGAGTCAGCAACAAAATTTTGCTTCTGCGATTAACGGCATGTGCTATACATAAGTAGTAGGACGTAGTCGCTAAGTGAATTGCATTACACGCATGCATTACAATTCACTACATGTATGTTGAAATGTATGTTGAAATATGCCTTTTAGTCCACTTTTGGGCGTTTATAGGCACGTTCACTTGCCACCGAATCGCAAACAGCATGAATACTACAATATTTCAAAGCTGAACCAACAATTTCTGCCACCGCTGTCTTTCGACCTTACTATTTTTGTTCTGTGGAGAGAATTATGTAGCTCCCTAACCCTTCCTTTTTGGTATTATGGATTTCCCTTGATGGAAGCTTTGCCATACTTTTGCATTTCCATGAATCTGCTGTGAATCGTAATCGCTATCGATTAGTGCCATGTAACTGCAATGCCTAAAATTGTTCGAAATCATGGAATTGGATTTGAGTTCCTTCTTCCTATCTCGCGGCCAAGTTTACGGCTTT